>DWDX01001416.1:0-18849 GCA_018245675.1 Agara michaeli | reverse complement strand
ATAACTACTACGGCCATGACTACTACGGGCATAACTACTACGGCCATGACTACTACGGGCATAACTACTACGGCCATGACTACTACGGGCATAACTACTACGGCCATAACTACTACGGGCATAACTACTACGGCCATAACTACTACGGGCATAACTACTACGGCCATGACTACTACGGCCATGACTACTACGGCCATGACTACTACGGCCATAGACAGTAAAGCCATAACTCACTGTTAAAAACGAATTTTGGGTTATCAACGCACTTTAAGATACCTATGTATATCGCAGCGCTTTTATCTGCTCAGTGTATTAAAAGGTCTCCAAAATAAATTTCAAAAGTTATTTTCTAAGGTACAAATATAGGCTTTCGTTAATTTTTCAACCATCATTTTCCAACCATGTAGTAAATAGCTAAGTAAATAAAACACGACATAGACAAAATATTTTTATTATAACAAAATCCTCCATATACTAATTTATATATAACACATTTTTTCTAAGCCCACATAAACTTTCACAACGTCCGGACAAACATAGTTGAATATGTTGTATGTTGAAATTGAAATATTTACAGACAGAAAAAAATTATATTACAGCAAAACAAAACAATATTCAACTAACAGTGGATAATGTGACAGTTGCTAGATAATAGATGTTAAGCTTTATATTATCTATAGACACTAATGTTAACAAAACTTAAATTAAGTAATATCAGAGAATAAATCCAAGAAATACGATTCATATCACCCCCGCACCTTGTGCTCTATTCAATACCGTGGAGTTAAATCACAAGTAAATTCAGAGGATAGTATAAAAAAATTAACAAAGCGAACATACAATTACTTTGTACGGAGCCAATTAAAGTCGATTTGAACATATGAAGACTCTTTAGTATTTTATTGTTGTCTCTAAATAGTTAACAGGTGCAGGGCCAAGTTCCGTAGATTTCCTAAATGTAAACTTATAAGTACCTAATAGATACAAACCTATAATATCATAACGATCAATGTTCACAGAACATTTCTAATACAAATTATTAAAAATTAAATTTACACGATTTTTATTTAATTTCATAGATGCATTTTGTTTTGCAGAATGCCTGCTAGAGGCTTAGAGCTCATATACATTCATATATTAGTACAGAGTAACCAAAGGTCTTCAATCGATTCGTCAGCAACAATTATTTTTCCTTACTTTATAAGAAAATGGTGGAATAATAAACCCTCGTTGAGGTCTATTTCGGTGGATTTCAGGTTTCATCGTATTTGGAGCATTAAAAAAAAACTGCGACCACCATTCACGTGGTCAAAATAAATGGGTTTGGACAACCCTAAATTGCCACGTTAGTAGTAGGGACGGCTAACATATAATTCACTTAATACCTACTTATGTACTCACATTGAAGCCGATAAGTTTCAGAATAATTGAAAATCAAACAAATTAAGAACTCCTAAGACCCTTCAAAGGAACAAAGAATGTCTTTAGGTCTTTACCACTTCCATTTTAATGATGACAACATGTGTATGATTCAAATTCGTAAGGCACTTATTAAAAAATTAGCTTAAACGGTACAACCTATAGTCACGAGTGTAAAAATAATAATTTTAACTAACAACATTATTTTTAAGGATTTCGTTACTATTAACCTTAATAGTTAAATTAACTGACGTTGTAATGCAAAATATATGTAAAGGAAACGTATGTTATTTATGAAAAATATATTCACAAAGCGAGCCTTGACGAAGCGAAGCGCTAGTGGCCTCGACGTTTTGGCGTTCTCGAATGATCTCTTACATAAGCAACGTCTGAGGTATGCTAGGGGTTGGACGTTAAGCAACGTCCGAAGTACGGTAGGAGTTGGTCGAGGTTGATGGTGGCTTTTAAAATAGGATTCAAAACAAAAACTATATGCGCCCCCCGCTAACGAAACCGGAAGACTGACGGCAGGCTTTTTTCATACTCAACCAATGTGACGTAACATTAAAAATTTGTTGTTAAAAAATGCTTGCAGATTTTGGTGGCTCGCTTGACGGACTATAAGTATCGTTTTAACAATAACAAATTTTATCATAACAATTATAATATCACAAACAATATCATGGTGTATAAATGACAAAAACAATTAAAGCGCATTGATTATTGGCGTGATGTTACGTTAAATATGGCAATAGGCTCACCACCTATTCCATTGTGGGACTTAAACGTAATTGATGAAATGTGGGGGTCTACTACACTCCTCTGCCTACCCCTTAGGGGATTACAGACGTGATGTTACGATTATTAAGTATTTTTCACTACTGGCGGATGCACCATTGACCTGCATCTGCGCCAGTCCATGATGGAGCAGCGTGGTGGAACATGCCTAAGGCTGCCAGTCGTTGCGAGAGACGATCAAACTAGCCAATTATATATAAGCTCCACTAATATTTACATAGATAATTTGCATGAGCCTCCACACTACGCTGGGTTCTTTAAGAAAGGCGCAAGAAGAGCTCTCCTCGGAAGCCGGCAACGCATCGGCGCTTCAAGTGTTGCTAATGTGCACGGGCGACGGTGACCATTTACCACCATTATAGACTCAAAGAAAGCTATTGATAATATGAATAGTTTGCTCGTCGTCCATATTGTAGGTGAACTCGGCGGCGATGAGCCGCAGCACGTGGCCGAAGAAGCCGTCGGCGCCGCGCCGCGTGCGGTACAGCGCCGTGTCGAGGTAGCGCTGCACCACGACCGCGCACGCGCCCGCCAGCGCGCCGCCGCACAGCTCGCGCGCCGCCGCGCTCAGCGAGATCGCGTGCCTCCAGATGCGGGAGCTCACTGAAACGAGGAACACGATTACACTTACTTCACCGATTTACAGTGGACTATGAAATTGAATACTTGGCTAGCGTGGTATGAGCTAAACTTTTTCACTGTAAACTGAGACCCCGTGTCCAACAGTGAAACGATGGAATGGTCGGAAAAATAAAATAAACAGGGTGCGGTGAGATAAAGAAGTTCCACTTACAGAAATGTTGCATATCACCATCGCAGTACTGCTGTAGCTGTTGCAAGGAAGACATGCCCTCGATGGTCGGCACGTTGAGGCCTGTCACCACGGTGGAGTTGGGTTCGACCAGGTTGAGTGTTGCCACCTCAACTTGCGTCTTAATAAATTCGTTCTCTCCAATAAACCCTTGTCGTTTAGTATCTTCTTTTATCACATGCAGTCTATAGTCTGTTGGAATGTGCTGAAAAATAAATACAAACATTATCTTTATACTAAAATGTGCAGTCATTATGGTGATCGAAATAATCAAATTTTACCGATATTATATCTTCCTTTCTAATCTGAATTCTATACAAAAAGGTTGATCAAATCTTTTTTTTTTAATTTCACACATTCAGACAGACCGAGAAACTACATCATTTTTAACTCAGTTAAAAATATGTAAAACAACAATTGTTACTGTCAATTACTTTGGTATCCGCTAGCATTAGAATCCTGTGAGCGTGCGGCTGATCGGTGGTGTCCGGCGACAGCCTGTTCAAGCAGTCCGGGTACATCTCAACCAACACCACAGCATTCTCTCCTCCGAGCTTATTCTTCCTAAGCTCCCGTATCGCCAACTCATCGAGCCTCTCAAATATAGAGTTCGCCACCTTTGATTTGACATCTGTAAATGAAAGGTGTAATGAGTTAACGAGGACAAAAGGACAAGGTACCATAACTAACTAATGGTTTTTGGTTACTACTGGACCTTAACCTTTGATTAACCGTATGTATTAGTAATTTGTCCGAGTTCGTATAACGAATGCTGACTGACAAAAATGAATTATCAAGATTCTTAGTCAAATTAATATAAATAGAATAGAATCATGGTTAAACTAGTGGTTAGAAATAAATAATAAACGACACCATTAGTACTTACCATACTGCATAACCATACTGTATGTTTGCATGGAAAACACAAATAAAATTAATCTAAATTGTCACTGTTAGTTTGATTCATAGAGTAAATTAGCGAGCCATATTTAAGTGATTACTAGCTGTTGCAAGTGGCTCATAGCATTATTGAGCCCGTAACGCCATCTATAGGGCATATATATAAAGCAGGTATTCCCTTTCAATTGAGTCATCTTTTTTTTTTTAACCGACTTCAAAAAAAAGAGGAGGTTCTCAATTCGTCTGTATTTATTTTTTTCTGGGAAAAAAGAAGCCTGTATCACTCTCCAGCCATTTAACTATCACCATACCAAAAGTTGGATCGATCCTTTGCCCCATTTTGCCAAGAATGAAAGACAAACCAACACGCAATTCACAATATTCATATGGATATTTCTTATGTCTAATCGCTACAAGTGAATACCGTTAAATTTATATATGCTTTTCAGAGCGAAATTAATATAGGAATCATACACAAATGTGATTATACAAGAAATGACATATGTAACATTGATTGTTTTGTTAAGCTAACCGAAATGCTGTGCCGCAACATTCAAGTCTGCATCCTCACACCAGGCCAGGATCAACTGCAGTGTCTGCAATATGGAGCACTGCAGCCGGTGGAAGAAAGATCTCGTACGAATTGGCTGTCGTGTACCACAGCCCTCGCACACCCATTGCATCCTGGAGGGTGAAAAATTGTTAACAGTTATCAATAGATGGCATTACTGTGTTTTATGAAAAAGAAGTTTTTATAAAGTAAACATTATCTTTACTACATTTGGTAAATTTTCTACATGGTGTTTTAAACATTTTGATATGGAATTCACGGAGATCTTACACACCCACAAAAAACACATTTCAGAAATAATATATACATTCGATAATATTGACATTTGATGAAATTTTCATAGCAGCTTTTTCATCTGTATTTTTGTATGAGCGCCCATGACAACTATTAATTTATAGACTGCATAATTTAATACTCATAATAAACAAGAACAATTCTTTTAATTAAGTTTTGTTTTCGCTGTACAGTATCCAGATGTAATAAAATATGATTTCCATATTTTCTTCAAAGTGACATTGTTCTATTATAATGACAATAGGTGCCGAATATTAAAATTATAGTCACAGAGAAGTATTTTTTATTACCTGTCTATTACACGTGCCGGTTTACACACAACATTACAGTCAGACTGGTTAGTTGGACACTTGACACTCTGGGCGAGAAGTCCAAAATCTTGTATTCTCTGTATCATTTGACTCTCCCAATTTCTTTCTCCATTGTTAAAAATTAACTCTTTGTACAACTTTAGATTCCTGAAAATTTTCCGAACAATTACATTTCATTGAAAATATCATTATTGATTTTGCTCATAAGTCCCTTGAAAAGTTGAATTTCCACTCACACAGGCCGTCATGCCGATTCTACTGGATACATTAAATGAAATAGTCTTTTTAATGTTTTCAATGCAAATAATACAAAGAGAAACGCAGTGAAATCACTTTCATATATAAAAACAATTCAACACTTTCTAGACTTGTGACATAGTAAATGCTTATAGTAATTAAAAATGCATGAAAAACAAAACATAATATAATGTAATGAGAAGAAATTAAATAAAAGGTAAATGAAGGTAATAATACTAGGTGATACTAACGCGGGGCATGGCGTAAAAGGTAAGTTTAACTCGTGTAATATGGATTTGTCACTTGTAGCACTTTCAAAAGTAGTAGAATCCGGCTCCATTATTTAATTCGTTTTATTGTAGTTAAAATTATAATCGTAAACAAGATAAATATTACATGGTCGTTTTCAGTTTTAAAGGCAAACAAGTAGACGGAAGACAAATTTCTTTTATCTGACTACAATACTATAGCCATGTTTGTTTGTCTCATTGTCAGAGTGATATTTGACAGTTAACATTGACAACTTTAAAATTCTATCATTAAACTGTACTTTGTAAGATCCTCTATAAATAAGTTTACATTTAAAAAAAAACAATTTAACTGTGTAATATTCTGTATAAAGTGTAAAAAATACGTTATTTTTATTTACAATTATTTATTTTTTGAGGAAATAATTAAAATTAACATGATTTAATATATTAGTGCTACTATTTTTTAATACAGATATTGGATGAGTATTAATATTAATAATAATATAAAATAGCAAGAAGTCACACAATTCAAAATATTCATTACGTTCCACATTAGGCTATTTTAGACAGACATAAATTATAGACTGCATTGTTTACTATGGTTTAGTTTAAAAGAATACTGGACCAGTTTTGTATAATTTGTATTGACATAATAATGTGTGTGTTGTTTATTTCATTCGTGTGTTCATTTTGGGATTTTTGTATAGAAACAACCGTTTTTGAATGAAAGTTACCTGATTTTATGTAGTAAATGTTTCGTTTGTAAATGTTCACTAATATTATCACGGAATGCTTTAAAGGTGAGTGCATTTATATGTCAGAAGATATCTATTTGTTTCATATAATTAAATTTAAGTTAAACGCTAACAGTAACGTGATAAATAGTCATAAGACATCAAACATACGCGAATTATCTTGGCTGTCATGCAAGTTACTATGTATTCTAATTGTAATGACATTTTACACTTAACTATTAAATAAAATAGAAATAGAATGATGAAATTATACTATAAATTTAACGTTAATATGTATGTTTCTAAATATTATGTAGCATGAAATCTTGTGAAGGTATCTTGTCAGAGGATAGTAGTGTAATAGGGAATTTATAAAAATGAGCAATCAAAGATCAGTATTGTTTGAGTTGTTTTTAAAAAAATAATGATACATCAATTTGAGCAATACGGGGGTAAAACGACACAAAAGTATATATAAAATGCGTATAGTTCAGATACCATAGTGGATTTCAGCTTCCCACCTTTGGTGTTTGGGGTTGAAATCCTAGAATGCACATTTGACTGTACAAAGTTAAATGTATTCTTAAGATTAAATATTGCTGGTAACAATGAAGGATAACATTCTGGCAAAAACTGTATAGTGCAGTTATCCATAACATTCTTTATAATTTGTATAATCTGATAGCAAGCAAGTCACTAGCTTGTTAGACTATGATCATAAACCTCCTAATTGTAAGAGTATACCAATGTCCAATAGAGAAACATTAATGAAGGATTGAATTTAAAAATAGAATGGTCAATCATGATTTATGCTGTCTTGTTGAATGTTCTTGTTGTCTCCTCAATTAATGTTTTGAGTTTCAATTAATTGACAGTTTTATCGTGACAAGGACACATGTGTAACAAATAATTGGTTAATTGGTAGTCTTGATTTGTAGGATACAGGGAACAATTGTAACAGTGATTTATGGTCAGCCAATGGTAGTGTTATAGGAAGTAGAGTAAATCCGTGAGGTACTTAAGGAAATCCACCATTTGTTGGAGGTGGAAGAAGCAAAGAGGTTTTTCACAATAAAACCATGTGGAAATCCTTAGTCCCTAACCCTTTGGTTAATAGGGAGTGAGGGAAATGGGAGGTCAATTCCTTCTCAATTTAGTTGGGTTCGATGATTTATTTCAATCTAGTGTTTTTTCATTGAGTTATTATTGCATCACAAATTTGTTTCAGAGAAGCAGTGTTTGTCATATAATTTTAAAGATGATGGCAGACGACTTGCCAACTAGACAGATACATTCGAATTGTTCTTAGGAGTAGCATCATATTTGTAACTGATACTAGATAAAATAATTTCATACACAAAAATGGCAAGTATCTAAGTGCAGTGCAGTTACTGCACAATATCAGATCAACATCTACTTGTATGTACTTTAGTATTAGGAATAGACATTATATAAATAACAAAAAAAATCGTTATTGAGTAAGTGGCTTTTTTCTGACGAGTGGGTAAGCAACCGCGTTAGCGTTTCGCCCGCATGCGTGCCATACGCAACCTTTGCGCACGCGCGACTCTAGCTTCTATGAGACGCAAGGATGTGTTTGGCAGGCATGGGAACCACTTACCCTCGTGACAGAAAAAAAGGCCCTGTTATTATCGTCTATCATTATACGAGTAAGTATAGAATATCACAAAACTTACATGTAAGCAAAAAAAGCGAATTACTCATTGAAAATAAAATACGGTAAAATTAATTGTTCCCGATGTTAATTTCAGAGAAGCGTTAAAACGTTAAGCACTTCGAAGCAAAGTTATCTTTGTCGATTACTCAAAGCCGTAACCGGTTTTTCAGTAGATTCATGCGGAATTTGCAGAACCGTGAGTTGTTCGGCGCCAATGTGATTCAGTTAATTCCAAGTTTCATCATACGAGTAGGACGCGTCCTATCATTGTAGTACTCATTAGTTTAAAATAAAAGCAGTTTTTTTATACTATCCACGTTGTGACCCACTGCTGGGCAAAGGCCTCCCCTCTCTCGTGCCAGGTGTTTCAATCGGTAGCTAATTCAGGCGAGTTCCTATTGAAGTCGTTCAAGTCGTCTCGCTAACGTTTACGACACCCGCCTTACCGACGACGACAGCTTACCGGAATAAGGTCGGTGACCAGTTTTCCTTGCCTCTGGATGCATCCGACTGACATGACCTGCCCATGACCACTTCAGTTTGACCGTTTTTCAGCCAACGTCAGTGATGCCAGTTTTAGAACGTTAGGCTCCGTTCGGAATACGATGAAAGCATCTCACTCAAAGTATTACTACGTTCCATGGCGCGCTTGCAAATGTGAAATTTTGTAGCTGGTTAATTTTTATTTATTTGATTAACTATGTATAGGTTTTATGTATATTTTTAAGTATAGTTTGAAAACTCTGCAGGAGGATGTCTCGAGAGACATCCGACGACACACGTCTGTACGTATTACACGCTGCATTTAACACGGCGTCTATTGTTACGTTACGTTACGTAACCTCCTACTACCACAAATTTCCTTCCGTAAGAAATATTGCTGCGGCCGTACGAAACGCGTTTTGATGTGACACGTCTGTGATTTCAATTTTTGGGTCATTCCCTTTGATTAGCCATTACGAATTTAGATTAAGAATGCGGAAGTGTGTAGTTATGAAAGTGGACAGCTACTATTAAGGACGGCTCGAGACTTTTTTTTAGTAAAAACACGAGCAGTTTAGATTTTGTTTGTTTAGTTTTCAAAGCGTCATAAAAATAGACGAAACGGGGCCGAAATGGTGTGTCCACGAAATTTTTTTGTAGCGTCCATTGTTCTCAAATAAGGCTTGATGAACTCTTAAGATAGCACGTTGCGTGGGCGACATTTAATTTGTAACTCTGTTAGGTAAAAGACTCCACTGCGCCCCTTAAGTATTCGTGATGTATTTTTTTCAAGTTGCAGTTATATAAATTTTCGTTTTTCTATATGGTCAGGTTATAATAACCTTATCAGATGGTTACTTAGTAGTTTCTTAAAATTCAGATAAATTACACGATTACCGTCACTTGTCAAATAAAAAAGGTTGTGCACAATCTCTATTTCACTTCCGTAAGTAATCTCGTAGAACTCATTCCTCCAGCGACATGGTAGGGTATTTTCCAGGCTTCCTTCCATTACAGGAGGGGCCAGATCATCCACAATTAATATCCATCGTCTTAGTTTATCTTCAAATTTCTTTATTTCAGTAGTTTATATTGTCGAAGCATGTTACACGCCATTGGTTCAATATAATATATCTTTGCGACCTTTTCTATCCGAACCTTTATTCGCCTGGCCGTTCTAATGCGCTCTTTTGGTCTCGCGTTTGTGGCGTATTGTAGGAAACTGTATTTATAGGTTCGTCGCTCTAGGCAGCTCAATTTAACATTTCCTAGATCGCCGCGTCCTATATAGGTAACAGCACATACTTGGGCACATTAAGTTTTAATGCAGAGAGTGTTGTTTGCATAATTTCCCATGTACAATGAATGCATTTTGAAGCAGGAAATGTTGCATTTCTTTTAGACGCGGACAAGACCAAAAGAAAACTACGTCATCGCGAAATCGTTGCTAATATATTTTTCAAAAGCATTTAAGCTGTGTATAATCGTCGGCTCTTTCTAAATCTGAATTTTCATGTGTATTTAAAAATCCATTTTGTGCTACGAACATGAACTAAATCAATTGCTATGAAACAATAAGGTAACTGTGCCTTGATATTTTCGACATACAGACAGTGTACCAAATTAAGCGTGTCAATAATTGCAATAGCCTTGTTCATTGCGGTTTAAGCTTACACGTTTGTTCTGAATTTGGAAACGCCAAATAGTAAGCAATAACGCACACACGCGACTCGCCGCGCTCCGTGCCTTACATCTGATTGTTTTGATTCTTACATGTATCGTTACACGCAATGTATGTGAAGCATTGCAGTGCGTTTAGTCACAGTTTGCAGATTATTTTGTTTTTGTTTTAAATTTGAAGACTGAAGTTTGACGGTGTTTTCCATGTACGTACTTATCATTCATGTTCTTCCTTAGGATTTATACAAGATTTTTCAAAACTTACATAGACAGACCTTAGTTCTATTGAAAGTTAATTACAACTGTATCCTGGACACAATGGAAGTATAAAATCATGTAACTTATACGCCAGTTTAAGAAATATAAATATACAAGTGTTCTACGGATAGCCATTCGCTGAGAATATGGTGTATTTTTGGAACACGAAACTTCTACACAAAGGATCCTGTCAAAATCGTAAGTTATATACTTCTGTTCAAGACAAGAAGGCGCACTAAATGGCGCGGCGTTAAGCAGTCGCGTCTCGAAACTGCCGCGATAAATAGACCTCATTACTTATCGAGGTCTATAAATCGCAGGTGAGACCGGCTTTGACCTGGAAAAAAATGAGACTATTTGTACACGCGTGCCTACGATGAAAAAAAAACGTAACGAGTTTGATGTGACGTGTCCTGGTAGCGACAATTCTATCGGTTGCCACTAAAGTGCAGGCACGTTCGGAACGCGGAGCCGCTCGCCCGGTTTAAAATTAGCGGAGCCATCCTATCCAGCAAGCGCACTTGGACGTTCCAGGAACACCGGCCGTCACTTGCACACGACACCGAACGATAACGCCCTGCGCTCAATGCGCTTTTGTCACCGTCACTTCTTGTCGCTGTCACCTAGTTGTTGCCAAGCGCTGGGCTGAATAAAAGTGCCTATTCCGTTCTGGAATGGATTTTGAAAAAGTTGCGTCTGTTGGCCTTGGGACAAAAAGGTGCCCGGTCACCTGGAGTATAGTTCGTCGTCGACATTGCTTGTTGCCCTATTGTGGCGTTGCCAGTGTGTCACATGTCGTCTTGGCAACAAAATGTTGACGAAGTGTGATCGTGACCATACATTGCTTTGGACGCCTTAGAGACGAGAACGAAACGATTGTACTATAAACGTTGCACTTATCGAATCAAGCTCGCGGTACATCTTTCATTGTGACCGATTGGGTAACTGGGCCTTTCGCACATCAATAAAACGACCCTATTGAATGCGGATGACGCTACGCCGTACGACTGGCGATGTGAACGCTGAAAGGCTCTTTGAGTTGACGTTTTCTCGTTTTTTTTTTATTTCGTTCACTATTCAACTATTCATGTCAGATTCCACCTAATATTCAGAATTCTTTGCAATAGCCATGCGTTTTTCCGCATTGAAAGTGTCAACTCGGCGCTCGAATTAAGCGTGAAAAATTTGTGACTCGTATCAGAAATTAGTCGAACGACATCTACATGGTGTTGGATTGATAATTTAATTCATGACAATTATAATAGAAACAGAAGCCGGTGGAAACACGTAACAAGAGCAGCAGCTTCTGATCACGTCATGTCGTCATCCTGATGCCACGACCACGATAAGTCCACGTACGGTGTCTGATACCAAATTAGGCAATTCGGTAAATGCTTATGTTTATGATAACCAAATAGCTGTTTAATTCGTATATGACATTCTATGTAATATTCATATGGATAGTTTTATAATATGCAGACATATGATAAACAAATGTTTGTACTCTGGTGGGAACGAACGCAGACGTCCACTTTAGCACTCAGGCTGTCTAACCACTAGACTAAAAGGCCATTAAATTGGTATAATTTCGCAGATATTACTTATCGTCATGCTCTCTATTCTCCTACAGATGTAAAAGTTTTCATTTTGATTACCTCCGTGCACGGCGCAATCAGCACGGTCCCACCGGCTTGGATTACGTACTTCGGTGCCACCAAAGCAAATTAGATCGGTGATACGCTTCCGAAAGTATTCAAAGGATTATGTAATGTTCAAATGGTATCTAATCAATGTTCTATATATATATATATATATATATATATACAGAGTATTGGCGAATGACCTCAGATAACAGAATGCCACTTTCACAAACGTTCGCACCGCCAACCTATGGGAGCGAAGCGTGGCCGAGAGGCATGCTAATTCGATTAACCGCCTTCAATGAGACTCGCTCGCCGTAAGCTCTGATATAACGACTGAAACTGGTACGTTATTACACATAACTCGTGTCGTTTCGAATAGATTACACAGATTGATATTTACTGTCGTCTGCCATTGTACGTTTGATTACCGAGCAACAGATTACATTATTATTCATTGAGCAACGTAGTTATGTAAAAAAAAAAAAATTAATTCCCCATAGCAAATGTGTTTTTTTGGTGATTAATATTACGTGTTAAATATTTTTGAACTGAATACAGAATCGAGTTCATGGCGTCCGGTGCACGGAATGGAAGTGACCGGTCGAAGTAGTTTTTAACCTAATGGCATGACGTAACAGGCCGTGAACGACCGAAAATTGCAATTTTCAATCCCGAAGATAGCATGCCGCATATAATATAACTATTTGCGACCCGTCAGAAATATACCTATACTAAAATCTATATCGAAGGTGATTGAGTCGCCTATTGACCCAAAGATAAACGGACAGCCTAACCCCTGGAACCTAAGAATCCAGAAATTTTGCAGATAGGTTCTGTATAGCGTAAGTGAGCAGTAATGAAGGAATTTTCGAAATTCCACCCATAAGAGGTTAAAATACGGACAAAGTTGCTATAAACATTCTTCGGTGTGGAAGTCGGAGCAAAGTATCTTATAAATACGAACAAATGTCTATTATTATATAGCTGTAAATTAATTCGTTTGAGAGTATCATTGTTATTGTAACATGTGAAATACAGATAATTACGCTTTCGGTACTATTTTTGGACAAGACCATAGTCGTTAATTATAAAGTCGAAACAAAGAGAGTTGAAAACAATAGATTTACCATCGGCCTACCAACGGACCGTTTTCTAAAGAAAGCCAAAAAGCATGTTTAATCATTCTTAGTCGATCTTACTTTTCTTATGAAGAGAATAGCAAACGATCAAGCAGCAATCACAGGTAGCTATGCCGCCCATGGACATGTACAACCAAGCCCTAACAGGACTATAGACTATTGGTGTAAATTCATCTAGTAAAAGGAACACCTTTTACTAGGAATTAGTTGGTTATTATTCATTAGTAACAGGATTGCAGGACTTAGTTATATTAGTGCAATTGTATCTGCTATATTAGAAGTGTATCGAAGATGCGTTGCTACATTTGAGGACCTGCATCGGAATTTTCACGACATAAACTTTATTGCTATATAAACTTTATTGTTTATTCAACTTAAGACTTTTAATTGAGAAGATACAGCCTTGAATTGCAACCATTTGTGTGCAAACTAAATTGTTTTGTTGCTTTGCAAACAATCGAGCCAAGCCCCGCTAATAAATTGATGCAATTCCATGCAGAATCCTTTAAGTGAGCTTAGAAAACAATGTGCATCACAGTAATGGGTTACTGATTGTATTACGTGTCACTGTTTCCGTATGGTAATCTTCTCCCGCCCACAGCTAATTGTTCTTCGATTCGTATTATCCGTTATCCGGTCTCTTGGAGCAGCGTGTGCTTTCTCTTGCATTATACTTTCGGCTATTCATTCACTCGCCCTGGAGCTTAGCGAGTCATCATCTAAACTGATAGTAGAGTTGTATTGTAATGGAACCAAAATAGCACGGAAGCAACTTCTTCGTGCGTTTCTTACTAAAACTCTAATATCGTCCTGTCTATATAGACTATTGTTTTAAGCGTTTATTAATACTCGTCAAATATTACTGCCCCGTTGATCCAGTGGCTAGTGACCCCAACTGCTGAGCTAAGAGTTATTGGTTCGATTCCTGGAATCGCCCAGTACAAAAAAATGTCTGTGTATATTTATGTGTGTATATTTATCAGGTGTCTGATCGTCCTAGAACAGATTCGGCCAATTAAACAGCCGCGTGTAAATCGGTCCTAAATAGTGTTATTACTTTAAAATATCGGCATTGTTCAAAGAAGTACAAACCTTGTGTCCGTCGCATTGAAACTTAAGTCGAAACGGTCCCGTTTGTACGTCGGGGACTGAAAGGCAGTTCCTCGTTAACCCGTACGCGCGTAGGATGCGCGCGCGGCTCATCACCGCTCGCGACAACATCCGCGAACGTTAATTGCTCCACGGAGCGCGGTGCACGTGCGCGCGGGCGGCGGGCTCGCCTCGCAAGAGAAAGCCGATTTCATTGATATTAACTATCAATCAACGTCTTCCTAGAGGAAATTAATGACGCTTTTTTGTCCTTCTCATTACACTGACGCGACTAGATTATTCTGTTGTTGTTACATTGCGCATGTTCTCAAGCCGCTTGCGTTTGTTGACTTCCTATGAAATGTTACGATACAATTGATTGATTTCATTATTTAAGAATTATATTTTGTTTATTATGACTGGCAGTGGTTCGAGAACGCGAATGTTAAACCGGAGATCGTAGGTTCAATTCCCATCCAGGACAGGACGAATATTTTTGTTAGATGAGCACATTTATTTGTTCTGTTGTAATAGAATTTACCGTAACCCAGACATTTTAGTAGACATTGCCTAATTTGTAATTAGATAACCGTGTGTACAATTGAAGTACTGATTACATCTTTTCCCAAATCTCGCGTCTCAGGATGAATAATGCTCTCCTAGAACATAACACACACACACACACACATATATATCTTATGCCACATCCAAATAAGCAGACAGGTACCGACTGCAATGCGTCAGAAATAAGTCCGGTTCGACGTTTCCGCAACAGTGCCTACCTTATATTACAGTCTTAGGTATAATTTTATACGAAATCATTTACCTTACTGGATTATTCGAATACACGAACATTATTTATTATACGAAATAAATTCATCGCATCTCGTTCGTAACTCGTTTAGATTGTCGCACGTACTTGCGTCGCGTTCTGCGAGCGAAACACAAAACAAAAGAGCATTCGTACTCGACTGAACTTTCACCCGTCCGATGGAGCCGATAACAATGTGCTTTTTTTTTACTGACCCGATGTGTACGTGAGAGTAATCAACTGTGGCATCTGTCGTGAGTCGGATGTGAAGGCTTTTTTTTTTAAACGCAGAACGGAAGTTGTTCACGCCGCCGCACCGAAGTCGATCGGGTTAGATAATCGGATTCCGATCTGGATCTAGTCTATTTTTGGCAGAGCGATTTCTGAGCGTAAGTCCTTTACGTTATTTTCCACGGATGTACGGTTTTTATAATGAGCTTCAATAGACATTGTTCGGATATAGAGTTTAATAGTCTATTGTGGTTGAATCCTTTGTGGAACTTCCTACGGAAGCACCGCATGTGTCCGATTTGAAGTGTATTGTCGGGTATGTCCGATGCGCATTGTACCTTGATTATTGGCGACACGATAATATGAACACTTTTAACAGGTAGCTTAGAGGCACCCGGCCAGTGATAATTAAAAAAAGTATACAATATTTTTTAAATAATGTTCTTGGACATGCCATTTTCGATCGGTAATTTTTTTTAATGGTATGCAATTATTTTCACTCAAAAGAACACAGCATTCAAACCAATGGTCTGTGAAAACCTTTTGCCGTTATCTATACAGAGATATTAAACAGTCTTTTTAAAGAATATGTAAGTATGTGTCTTAAAGGATTTACCTTTTTTTTTTAAAGAACATTTTCTTATTAAATTTATGTAATTATGTATATGCAACCCGACACCGTAATTATTTACCCATTTTGCAATTATTTGTTTAAAAACCATTACAAATGAAATTATTTTCAAAATTCACTCGAATATCCCCATCTTATGCGGTAGTGTGTAATTTAAATTACTGGTGACAATTATGACTTTCATCGACCCGCAGTAGAGCGGCATGCCCAACAGTGGGACACGAAAAAGTTGCAGCTAAAATATCATTTATTCGTAATGAGTATGTTACTAAAGGTCAAAGTTCGTTTATATTGAACATTATACTACGTTAAATTCCTAAAGTGAACAAAGTCAATAGTTGTCACAAAACGCCCGTTTGAATTTACCAGCGATAAAAGTATGGAAACTGTTGTTAATCAATAGTTATGGTAATATACTCTGTTTACGGCAAGTCTTATTCGTTATTGTCAGAATGCTAATAAAGAACAGTTATTGTGTATCTGTTGCGTGCTCCGTCCATATTAAATACAGATTACACAGCCTAGTCCACAAAAAGTTGTGCAGTTACACGCTTGGTTTTTTTTTTCGGGCGAAATCGTTATTTTTTTTATCGTTATAATTAGTAATTTTGCTTAACACATACCTATATACTATTACATAAATATGGTGGCATGCGATTTGTTTGTTATGGAATTTAGTGAGATGTTCGTGCACGTTTTAATTCTAAAAAGGCGTATGTATATTCAGGATTTTAGGTATTTTTCATTTGTAACTCATATAGTGTGTATCAAATGTATCTCTTTACCTATCACTTATAAGCGTGTGCTGATCTAGGACTTCTTTTTCTAAACTTGTAACTGGAAATAAATTTTTTTGTCCATTTCGTTTAGTTACGCATTAAACATACCATTAAAAAACAGTACATAATGAAATTTTTCTATGTACGAGACGTCTCTAAATCAGGACATAGACAATGAGTATATACATAGCTGGCCACTGTGGTTGCGGCTAGCGACAAACCTGAGAATGAATGGCAGACTTTTAGATGAGAAGCAGAAAAGTTTCCGTGTCACGGCCCCGCGTGCGACTGCGACCGGCCGAACCGAACGCGCTGACCTCTCGCTGCGGACGCACGCCCAGCCGCACGGTCGTATGTGGGTCATTCGCGCACTGCTAATGGACCCACTCGCTGCGACTGCTGCGTTTCGAGTCTATCATGAACAGTACGAACGAGGTTTGGATTGAACCCACTATTGCGAGCAACCGTCGCTTAGAGATCGTAGGACATTGTAAGGGCGTATCGACGTGGCGAAATATTGACGACATTAATTAGTCAACGAAATATGCCTTTTAATTTATGAATACTCTTTAAATGGAAAAGGTACTATGCATCAGTTGTATTAACACAATCTATGAGCACATACAAAATTTTTTTCTGTTTGAAAAATTTGCAACATGATGATAAGCAGAATCTATGTACAAAAATCGTATATAAATTTTAGTGATGAATTTGCCCGGTGTACTAAATCAATAATATAAAAAGACAACATTTTTGCTGTCAGAATGACTAATGCTTTTATTCCTATACTTCAGAAGATTGCGGGGTCAACAATTTCTCTAGATATTTATGTGCGCCTCAAATAGTCGTAAGAGAATTTCATTCCTAACCTAACATTCATTTGTTACAAGGAGCGACAATTGAGGAGGAAAAAAGGATCGGTCTGCGTGGCGCCAACCAGCCTCGGCCAATGGACCCCAGAAACTGATCGATGAATGAATGAGAACGACATTCCAATATGCAGTAGCAAAGAAGCGGTTTTTGTAATAAATAACGTGTCTCGGCTATCTGGAGCACACACATGTAAACCATCCCTAAGAACATGATCTGAATAATCCTTAACTAGCATTGTTCGAGCAAAATGAAACAGATTCATTATCTACTTGACTCGATATAAAGCTGAGTTAATAGCTTTTTTGTCTACTTTCTCCAAAACGACATTTCTGTGCCGTATTCCGGCACTGATTATACACATATTATGTGTATTCATTAGCTCGATGTTTGCATTTCAACAGGCCTTGAACTCTGTCGCGCTCTCAACTTCATGCAATGTTGAGCGGTGTTCGGAAACGATTTTTGAAAGTTCAACAACTAAACTGCCACCACCGAAACCGGCTTCAAATCCAACTTTGATTTATTTATCAAGTTTCGAATTTCGTTGCTATATCGATACCATCCATATCTTAAGTTGGAAAGCAATCTGCGTGCTTTAAGTTTTCACGTTCAAATAGCTGAACTCATTTTATTCTAATAAGATATGCAAGTAATTTCAACATTGACAAAGGAAACCAGCCCTAAAACCTTTTTCAAATCATCCTTAAAAACAGTGAAATAAGGGATTTAAAGATTTACTAAACGGATGGAACATGGACTAAATGTTTCTTATCATACAATTAAATACAAATTAATAAGAAAATTTAATACATTTAACTTTTAATATTATATTACTTCATCCCATACTGAGATTTGTACGTAAAATATGCAATACATATTTGTCCAGCTCAAATTACATCCCAAACATGGCAGTTGACACATCGGTTATAATGAATAAGCTAACTCACAGTGGATCCGTACGCATCGAGATGACCAATTTAGTGCAGTGGAGTAGGTATTAATGCCCTAGTAATTTCCTGTCGAACCACGTGTACACCGACGCCGACTGGATTCATTTTATTTGTACGCTTTCTGAACTCTTGACAATGTATTTCGTATGCGTAGAATCACTCGCTAGTCCAGTACTTATTGATTCATTTTAAATACCACATTCTACCCTTTTTAGATCTAAGTACTAAGTATACTATGTATGTTAAGGTTTTTTTACTACTACTACTATATATATATA
>DWDX01001415.1:0-18850 GCA_018245675.1 Agara michaeli | reverse complement strand
ATATATATATATATGTGTATATATCTACTAAATTAAAAGTAAGCCAGGAACAGAAAATAAACATACCGTACTTTAAACACAATCCAGCTGGAGTTATATTTAGAACACCGATAATATAACGTAATATGTTTATAAAAATAACGCAGATTTATTGCCAAACTACTATTAGGCTACTTTACAATTCTGAGCAACCATTTTGGATCCCCATTGTAATTTCTAAACACAACAGTTTAACCGATGACTGTTTCTCTGTTTTCTGTGAAAGTTGCAAGTGAGGGCACTTGTGCTACAACTTTTCTGTTTTGTATATTGCCTGGATGTTTTGTATCTAATAAAGTTTTTAAATGCCTATTCATCAACAGCTCAGCTAGGCTTTTCTGTGTTGTTGTACATCGAATTACTGGTAAGCCTAAAAGCATATTCGGTGTTTTAATACAATACTTCAATGGACATCGTCCATTTTACGTAGCTTATCCTTAATTGTTTGGATCATTTTGGACATTCTTTCTGCAAGTCAAGTCTTGCAAGTCTTGGCGTCCTCCTTTGCCAATACTGCAGCACACGCCCATTTCATCCGAGATATATTGTATATCGCCCAGAAAGTCGTTTAAAGAAAATAGCCTTTTATTTATGACTGAACTTCAGTTATATTACCTATTATTTAATAAAATAGTGCCTAAAAATAAATTCCAAGAGTAGGTGTCATAATTAACATCAAAATATGACAGTGCTAGGCAATTCCCGTATGCCTATTTATTTTTCGCGCCAATTTAACAACCTGTATATTTATGTTACACTTCCATTATGGGTTGGTGGGGATATAGGAGAACGACGAGCGAGTTTATCTCGAAAAAAGGAGGCAATTTTGCAAAGCCTTTGCGAGCAGACCACAAGGGTCACGGCCATCGATTGAGACGGCGAGGAATTTCAACCACGGAAACAAGTTTTTTTGCTTAGTAAGGAAACAACAAGGCTCATGAGATGAACCTTGAATTAAAATTTCAATGTCAAGCAGCCTTTCGCCCGTGACATCATAACGGGTACATCTAAGAGAAACAGATTGCAGTTATAAAATTGTCCACACTTTCACCAACCGTCGAGCAATAATAATATCGCAATTATACGTTTATTTGTATTGAAACATGGCGTAAATAATGTCAGTAGTGTACATTGTTGTATGATATAATTTTAAGAATACTAGTGGTCGCCCAGCGGCCGAAAACCGACCGCAGTTCATTGAATCAATTTTAAAATTTTCTAAAATATGTATTGTGTGTATTAATTTTCGAATTATTTGAAAAACACGAACGGTACCATCAGGTTTAATTTAATTATATTTATAAGCGTTCCATGACATTTCGTTGGACTTTTTGTGCGACACTGACAATATGAATGTAAACAATGAACGTTTTATTATATTTTCATATGTGTGTGTTACACGTATGTTAGTGTGTGTAATGTTTTCTTTTACTAATTTAATGTATTTCTCGTGTTCTTTTTTTATAGAAATACCAGCGTTCTAGACTTCTTCTCCGTATAAACTTTAATTGTGCCACATTTCATACTTCTCCGTCCGCCTAATTGTGGTACAAAAGGGCACGAAGTTTTTTCTTCACGTATTAATATAATAATATATAAGCAACGTGGAATTTATTTGAAAACATCAAGTAAGATACCTACGTATGTATATTCCGAATGAAAAATAAATTGTAACTATTAAGTGTTTATGGTGTAGTGACTAATAGCTACCACTCGTACAATATTATCAATGTGCAAGGGTGACATCAGACCGCTGGTCGTGTAAATAATTTCTAATCTATATCTATGTCATTGAATACAATGGCTTCGATGCTTGTTTGAGAGCAGTACAGGGAAATTATACAAAGATATTTGAAAAATTTTCAAGCATCTACAATATTTTTGTCAATATATCGATAAAACAATATCGGCATCTGATAACCAATCAGATTGAAAAGTTGAAATTTCAATTTAGTAAATTTGTAACTTAATCGATTTCATAACTTGCCGGAAATTATGATATAAAGACTATATTATGTTACCAAAACATCCCCAGTAATTTACAAACAATATTGATTGTACAATATGCACAAAATTTGTATTAAAAATTGATTACCAATCAGACATTGAAATATTGAAGAACTCGATTAATTTCGATTAATTTATTTTCGATTAATTTATTTCGATTAATTTAATTTATCTCGATTAATTTCAGGTAAAGATAATTATTTAATCTATGATTAGACATAAATCATCATTTAAAATCTGATTATACTTGCTAGTTTTATTAAGAAAAACAACTTGCGCCTCACAAAATAATAAAACAGTGAATCTGTTTGTATATATTTTATTTATGTTTATATGCAAATCCTCTTTTCGTTTGAAATAATTAAATGAGTCATACTTAGATCGTCGTGACTATCGTATCGAGACCGCGTCAAGCTAGACGTTCCATAGCATACGAGTACGTAGCTAGTCGTTTGTTGGTATTAAAACGGTGAAGTCGCGTGCGTCAGTGTCAACTGCTATTAACACGCTCCAAGTCAACACGATTTATACATACATTTAAAGATTGTTGGTGAGTAAAGCCGAATTGTTATTTCTACATCATATTCTTCATTATATCAATTGCATTATAGTTTTTAGATGAACAAATAGAAATGCAACACGTTGAGCTAAATACAAGCGGAATGGAAATTGACGTTAATTTTTTATGTGCTTTATACCACAGTTGGTAGAAATTTTAATGCTGAAATGCATAAAATAAGTTCATGTTAAGATTAATAGGGCTAATGTTTAGTCAACACTAGTATCATAAGATTATGCGTGTTACGCTTACCTACATACTTAAAATGTAACACCGTTTTGTTTGTTTAAGATGTAGCCATATACGAGGTGCGACCTTAATTCCGTTGATGACGTCAGACGTACGGAAGGGAATGAGTGTAGTCTGTGCATTTTTACTTTACCAATAGACTTTCCTTACAACTTAATTGTAGGTAAAGGGTTACTCTTTTACAGTAGCTATTCAGATTGTGACATTGGATCGTTAAATAACTATGACATTGTAGACTATAGGTAATATTATCGCACTGTTCCTGTTTAGGTTTATGATACTTTGTAATTATTCGTAGTTTGAACCTTTATAATATACGTTTGCATAGCTATGGCAAGCTATCACTTAGTTTTCTTAAAGGAATTAGTAATTGAAAACAGAGCGAGCAAACGTTTGTTTGCTCGATGACTAGGTTAGAAATGATTGCTCACATTAACTGCGCCGACGATCATTTTATCGTTCAGGTTTGCCGAGAACTTTGTATGTGCAAGTAAATGCATGGCTTTAGATTATAATACGGTGATAGTTTACAGCACGACACTTGTTCACATTTTTCCGTTGAATAGTTTGTTAATTGCACACGTAAGGTCGCTGTTCGGGTTAAAGGCAGGCGATCGATAGCCTCAATGATTTTTTTACTACGACAAATAATTTTACTTATAATGGTAATATTTTCATATGTGACAAAGTTTAAAAATTGGCAAAGCGTAAAATCAATAGTTTAATAATGCTTACCTATTAAGCATCGAACCTTGAAACAATAAGTAGCAATTGGGTGATTTACCCCTATCATACATACCGTCAGGTCTATTTCTCACATGTGTAGGCAGACTGAGATTATTGTTAAAGGCTTCAAGCAGTGTTACAACAATAGCATACAATATTTTTTTTAAATATTATATTTATGGTCGAAGTGTTCTATCAGATTTAATTTACTAGCAAAAATCACGCAACAACAATGGCAAAGCTGGCATGACAAATGTACTTCTAAAACTCTGTTGATTCACCTCAGAGCCGAAGCTAAAATAATGTAACATATACATATTACAGTCGATGTAATGATTAATGATAATAATTGACAAAAAATATTGCAGATCCAACATGAATATCGTACCAGTTGGACCGACGCCTGCAAATCTGGTGTGTCCTTCCTGCAGGGCAACCGTCTTGACCAACGTGAAACATGAATCGACAACGAAAACGCACGTCATAGCGTTAGTTTTATTCTTGTTCTTGTAAGTACTATACCGAATACTATATACGAGTACTCGCCAACTAATTCTTATTAACACCTATCAGCCGAATTCACACTAACAGTACTAACCCTACAGCCGTATTAGAGGTCAATGGAGATGTCCATGGACGCGAGCGGCCACCGTGACTGTTTCCCGCTCGTTCGTTTTTCTCCTAACATAAAAAAGTACCTAGTTTTATGCCTGTTTCCATTAACTGTAATATCGAAATCATAGTGTTACCTAAAACTGCTATTTTATTTACGGGTTGTATATAATAAGCTACATAAAATAAATACATAAATATTATACAAATAATTAATATAATATGCCATGCGTATTATATACTATATACGTACATGGTAAATTGAAAGAGTTCAATCGAACAATATAAACATTTATGTAAATAGGAAATAAAAACGCTTGAACGTGAAGATTTCTTAATTGTTAGACATTGTTTTTTACGTGTGAACGCAGCATATTGTATCAGTGTTATAAATAAGTCTGTTGTCGTTCATTGTGATAAGTAAATTTAGGTAAAAAGTATAAATTGCACAATAAATTGTACATGTAAGCTTTGAGTAGTCTAATGGCATTATTACTACGCGAATGATTGTCTACCGCGGTAGGCGTGATGTTGTGTTACGGTATCACCACACACACACCCATTAAAATCTGTTGTTACTAATGTTTAACAAAAAAATCTGTTGTTACTAAGGTCGTGGAAAAAGTAAACAGTTGTTACTAAGGTTGTGGAAAAGTAATGAAGTCAAGTTTGCCTCGGTGTGAGCATTATGAGGCGATGTGTGTGTGTGTGTGTGTGTGTGTGGATGTATAGATTGCTTAGCGTTATGTGTTAGAGAAATTGTTTATTTAGTTCGTCGTAAACATGTTAAATATTTATGTTTATGCAGAAACAGTTAAAAGGTTAAGCATTGAGTACTTGCACGGCACTACGATAGATGCCTTTGCTTGCATGTGTGTCACATACATACATTCTATCGGTTTAAAAATGATTTTCCTGTCATACGTGCGATTCGTGCGCGAAATCTATGAAATGACAGGACTGCTCCACGTGGGTGCAAGCCCGCGTGACAGGTAAAAGGTTGTGACATACTCAATATGACGTCTTACTATGACCATATACTAATCAGCCGTACTATGAGGGATGTGACAAATAGGGTAACAATGTGTGCGGTGAGTCATTGAATTCATGAAAGCTGTCTCGGTTATAAATATAGATATTCCATTAGTACCCTAATGATAAGTCTTGGTCGTTAAAAATTACCCAAAACCCGGATTTCGAATCATGATTTATTTTATGTTAGTTTAATGGTTTCGACCTTCTGAAAGTTGCGAGGATAGATATATTGGAGTTCGGAGACAGGTTTATTTTAATGATTTTAACAAATGACTATGATTATTAAGATTTGATTTGTGAGCAAAAATTCGTGTCTAGGAGAGAAACAAATAAAAATTTAAAAGAAAAACATAATTATTTGTATAATGTTAATAATTTGAATAATAAAATTTGATAATACACATTGCTGCTTCAAGTTTGTTAATACATAGATACTATCGGCTGCTTCATTCCATTATCATTGATAATTTGAACTTTTATCACATTATTTTTGATAAACTGGTTCAATGCTGCTAATCACTTACAGACACCTAATAACAAATATACCATTTATATACCCATAAATGATAAAGTATGCCAAATATTTACAAGATATTGCTCATATGTGGATATTACATTAGAGGGATTTCATAATCTTCTCAATGAATACATTTATTATTTGGAAGAATAAATTATTCAAACAATCTTTAAAGAGATACGTAATATTTCGTAGGTCTAAAGTTAAACCAACGGTAAAATTATTGTCGGTTTGCGTCTCTTATCTTTATGTACGTAATAAAGAGAAATATTTAACTATCTATCTAATTGCAAAAATGCTTATCGGAGCTCAGATATAGTATAGGGCCGCAACCGATAAACTGGAACAAGAGTAGAGAGCGTTCTTTGTAACCTATATGTATACGTAATTGTCTATTTACCGGCAGCATATAATGTATGGAATAGTGTTAGTCGGTGATCGTGCAGGCAAATGAACAGATGTACTCATCGATTTAAATAATAATCATCCTTATAGTGATCCACTAAACATCGCTTAAGAAATTACCAAAACCAAATATCACAGCGCTCTTAAATCGTCTAAATATATTTCTTGCTTTGATGGCGGCCATTATCTACGTTTAAAAATAATCCTATACGAATACTCTACGAGCATACTACATATGTGTAAAACTGTTTTTTCGATCTCAGATTATATTGGTCTCAAGGTCTATTGCGTAATACTGTATTCAAATTTTTTTTTCAGATGTTGGCCGTGTGTCTGTGTTCCATATTGCACCAACTCCTGCCGAAATGCTAATCATTATTGCCCCAATTGTAATGCGTACCTTGGTACTTATGCTGCTTAAGATCACAAATATATGCGAAGGATAAACAGGAAGAAGGAGGAGCTACATTGGACCATTACAGCATAAATAAAAAAATAGATTATAATACATATTTACTGGGCCTTCTAGACGACCTGGTTTATACAGAAGACCTTGCAAGGGCAAGCGACTGTTTTCCTTTGGCGAATGTATGGTATATACGAGTAACTTAGTATAAAAATTATAATAAATACAGTTTACACTTCAACACTTTGATAGGACAACAAAGCCAAAGTATTATTCGGTCAACAACAATAGAGGGCATATCAAGCCATAGGTACTTTGTTCCTAACCCACAGAAGGTAATATAATACATATAGGTATTGTTAAGTATTCCTTTATACTAATCTTGCCTAGTTACGAGCTATGAGTATTTTCATCTACATATTTTAGTAACGCAAAAAAATCTCCAAAATCCCATTTTGAAAATCGATTACACTTTTATTTTATATGTATAAGGAGATACTCGCAATATACAAGCGCTTCCGACAAAAGTGATAAATTGTTAATTTATAGTCAGAGAAAATAATACCCTACCATACCATAAATAATACCTACCAATAGTAGGTATGTCCAAAAAATCAAAAGTAAATAATAAATAACTGTATATATGAAATGAAGATATTATAATTCAATTATTAAAAATACATAAATAAACTTTTTTTCGGTCATTAAAAACCTGTCAAGTATGTCTACCTCAACCTAATTAGTAAGTCAATTAGATAATAGCCCGTATGAGCAGAAGCGGTTTGAATTAATTGAATTTTGGTAGAATTCCACGTAGCTCTTCTCTTCGCGTGCATATTTAAATTTGTCCGGCGCCATAAAATTTATGTCTGAGATGGTATAAGGAAAGTGGTTCAGTTATCTGATGCCGGGACACCGCAGACAAGCACATAGGAGCGACACCGTTACGAGAACGTCCCAAGAGTCTGTTTGTATAATTCAGAACACTGTTTTTATGTCAAATTTAAGTTTTATGCCACAAAATAATGGTGCTGTTATCTCTTATTAATTTAGTGTTTTAAGATGAACTTTCATAACTCAACTATGAACAATAGTAATTCCATTAGCGTTTAATTTCATCTATGTATAACCATATCAATCAATATTCTGTTCAAAATGGAAATACATATATTGATGATAATGGTATAACGTGGCTTTACCGATTATCTTCCATGATACTTTTTTAAAGTCACAATTTTGATGCGAAATTGCGTGTCGGAACCTACAATACTATAAATATGCACAAATGAAAAAAATTTTTGATATTCACCTATAGCAAGATTATTGCGTCCTATTTTATATTCTGAATTTTAGATCCTCATGTGATCTGGCACTTTTTAAATTGATGTGATATCAGTACTTACTAACTATGTACAATTAGTCATTCCGTCTAAGGAACATTACTTGTATTTTGAACGTCGCGATTCTTAAAGTTACGGAGTCGTTCGCTGACTCTTATTGCATATGGGTAGCGGGATAAATATGCAGAGTTTGGAAAGGAACAGACAGATCGACGATGTGTATGCAATGGGAGTGAGGAACTTACCTTTTCACATTCCCCTTCGTTCTTGTTGGTAGTTTGCTCACATCGGTCTCACCCACTTCGTTAATATCGAAATCTTAATGTATCACCTTTAATAACTTTTTGTTTTTCTGATTTTTTTTTACAAAATATTTGTTTTTCCATCCCATGATTAACGTTCTCTTTGCATATACCTTTCTTACTTTTATACTGTTCGATAAATCTTTTCTAAATAACATCATATTGTTATTGTGAATCTGTGCATGCATTGGTTACGTAGGTAACAAGATAAATACTAAGGTTCTGAGGAGATGATTTCTGTGTTATAAAATATTATGCAGTTGTTTATTTAGTGTTTAAGTATGCCAAGTGTAATATAAGTTTACTATGTTTTCACATTACACAGAGATTATATATTGTTCCTGCAGTCATTGTGTTTCATTTGTCACCGTCTGGTTTTGCTAAATTGGATAAGGTTAGTCACATTGAACGCCATATCAGTATCAATTATATTACGAGTGATACTCCACTAATTAGCGCGGCGCGCGGCGACCTGCGCCGGTCCGGCTAATGTCAATTCTGTTTAGTTCAAACACATACACATGCCTCCTAATGGAAAGTAATTTGTAATACTGTGTACACTACGTCTAACTAGCCATGCATAGACTGTTTCGTTCTTTGCGCTGTGACCTTTGACACTATTTCTGAAGGCCTGTACACATATTTGCTACGGATGTGTTATCATTAGGTGTTGTTTGCAGATTTTCTCGCGGTGTCTTGAAATTTAAACTATTAAATTTAAACAAATATTATGACTCCCTCAATAAGTTATCGTCATAGAAAATTTCATTACTATTACTTATTAGCGATCAGACATTTATTTATTTATTTAGATCGCCAACATTCTGTACATTATCAAATGGTTATAATTGCAAGTGTGGTAAAAATAGTTCGCTAAACGTCAGAACAATTTAAGCAACGACAACAAGCTATAGTACATAATTTTCAAAACTGTATTTTTTGCCATTTTCAAATAATATTTTAAGAACCTGCATTACGTTGCAATATTATTGCAGTTGTGGTTAGGAACACATACCGATTATTCTTCACGAACGTACTTATTTGGAAATTGGAAGAGAAATATATATCTACTAACACGTTGCACTATATTATTAGTTAATAGTCTAAAAGATTAAAGGAATACTTTATACAAATTTATTATTTATTTTGGATTGGTTAATAAAGATTGATTTTTAAAAAATGGTACGGGTATTATCGTATCGTGATAATATATCGTGAGTACGAGAGAATAATAAAATTTTGCTCACAAATGAATCACCCCTGGTATTGAACAAACATGTTTTGGTCGTTATCATTCGATGATAATAGCCGTTAAGCCATTTCGTTAGGTACTTGTTTCGCTGTCTTGTCGGTACACAATTCGCTGTTATGTTAATAACTATACCATAGACAAACAAATTTGTTATTACGTTGACGTAGTTATTCGTTGTAAAAGTGTTTATGAATGTAATCTGAATAAGCGTAAGTAGATGTATAACATACATTTTACTCGCAAGCATTTGCTCGTTTTTTCCCTTTTATTTATTTATTTAAACTTTATTGTAGCACCTAATGCTAGAGTACAATGGGCGGACTTAATGCCTTTTGGCATTCTCTGTCAGTGAGAATTGCTTTTGATTACGGTTTATGGAAACTTCATTAACCGGTAAGGATGAACGTTTTCCAACAATTTTTTTTGCGGTATATCATCGCGAGCGTTCTTAAATTGCAGCCGCTGATGTGTTGACAGATTTGGTTAATCCAAACCGCCTTGTAGTTTAACATGCAAACAGCGGACGCTACGTGAGCGAGGACCATCAACATTTTACTGCTAGCTTTCCGTGCGCCGTAACTCGCTCTTCGAAAACACGCCGCGTCGTAAATTTCAAAACTCCACCGACAACACAGTGGGTCGGTGTGTCATACGAATGTGTCACAATTTTATAATTTATCTTCCGTATAAATCGTATAATGAAATGACTTTATGATAGGTAAAAGACAGAAGTCGCAAGAAACGTTCTAAGGTCAGTACCTAATAAAATAAGAGAGTAAAAAGTTTAAAAAGCGCCTGCAAGATGCTTTACGGCAAGACTTCTCATTGACAATTAATCGTGCTTGACATTTTTGTTTACATAATTTCGTCTACTTGTGCTAATATGTACGCACATTTTAATTAATGTATTTCAACGCATTTATATTTAAGTCGGTACTATAGTGGAAGCGTATAGTTCGTATTACTTCAACTTCATTCAATGGCTTAATATAAACCTATCAAATTTAAAGTTATCAATTACTATTGAGCGTTAATTAATTAAGCATTATTATAATATAAATTTCGTAACATTGAAATTGAAATTCACGTTTTTGGGTAGCTTTTGAATACACAAATACATTTCAATTTAATAGTAAAAATGGTTTTCACTTCTACCTTTACAGTAGGATGCCATGGACACATACTACCAATCACACAAGCCTACTAAATGAAAGCTAAATATTTAGTATAAACATCATTGCACATCTTGTTGGGACTATATGTGTTGGTGTGCTCAGGAGGAGGCTTAGAATAAAGTATTACGATAACGATGACAATTTGCCCAACGGGGAATGGAACATCGAACTCTACGTGATATTCCGTAATGCGTGCCGTTGTTGCATTTACCTACGTACTTTATAATCTGCTCTCATCTACATTTACAAGGAGCTTTAACTGTCCGCCTCTATTGCTAGCTAGTCTGTGGTTCAGCACATAAAAACATCAGTCACGCGGCGACACGTGGTGGCATCGTGCCGAAACAGCAGCTTATGTAAAAGATCTCCACTGTTGATTATTCCAGTAGAGTTGGCTGTTACTGAATAAATAAAAACAACGATATCAACGTACACATCAATGTTTATATATGCGGAAGAAAATCCAAACCAGTTATCGATGCGGCAGTCTCATCTTCCATGTGAAGTATGACGTCATTACGATGACCTTGTAGATATTATGTAAATTAGAATAAAACAAGTTATTGTGAAATGGCTGACCTCGTGGCCGAGTGGTAAGAAACTCTGACTGCAACGGGAGGTCGTAGGTTTCATTCCCACCCGGGACAAACATTTGTGTGATGAGCATAAATACTTGTTCTGTGTGTTGGTGTAATATTCCCCACATAATTATTTAGTTACGGATTTATAAACTAAAATAATTAATTTTGTGATCTTTTCTGGTTACCCCAATAAACGCAGGCTCAGAGGACCTGAATCCAGGAGATGAGAATATTTATTCAAATTTGTATACATATATATGGTTTTAGATTACTTTCTACGAAAATAAATTACGTAAATGTCTCTACTTTAACCTTCCAATAAACCAATAATAATAACCCCACATCTACATTTGGATGGCCTTTACAATCGGAACTGCAAGCATACAATGTCCTTAATGTTTGTATAAGCCCTTGCACAGCAAGATATAAGTAGGTTACCGACTAACTTTGTCTATCGAAGACGGGGAGGCTATTGTGACCACGCTCACATGTCATTTTCTGAGGATATCTCGTATAATTTAAAAAATACCATCCGCAACCCATCGAAAACGCAATATTTAATGTTTAAATTTCAATATTTGGTACAGTATAAGTGAAACTTGAAAGTGGAACCTGAAGTTAGAAGTGTCAATTCAGCGCCAATTACAATAAACGATGCAAAATTTGCATTCCAATAGTAACAAAATGAATGATTTTTTTCTTATTTATGTGTCGTCAATATATGTTACTACGTGTATATAGGTCGCATAGATTTATTTTGTAAACAGCTGTCCATATAATTAGTGTCAAATTCCTAGCAACACTAGCGTTTGCCAAAACTTGGTGAAACCGGATGCAAGGAGACGTTCCAATTAAATTATTGCTGGTTCAAAGGCAGAATGCATAACGGCCGCTGCGCACAGAGCAATGGCTATGGAAATCATTTTACCAAGTTCCTCTGCAGCTGCTAACATCGGATAAAGGGGCTCGCGATACATCAGCTTTGCTGATTGCATTACATCAGAGATGTATTGATCGTTTATATTCTGAGTATATTCCAATGGGGAGGAAGCTCATTGTAATTATATATTGCAAGTTTCGTTGATAACTATGCAATTAATGTTTATTTGGGTAGTCACTGAACTCTGTTGGCCACGAGGGTCCTCTCTGAATGAGAAGGCCTGGCCTGGCGTAATGGACCCGCGGAGTTGAGCTTGTAAACCAATAGGGTACCACAATTTTTTATGTAGCTTAATTTAATTTTATGAAAATACTGTCATTGTTTTGTTTAGAATGTAGCATATACTACGACTGTACATGACAGAGATTTGCCCAAAATGTTATGTATATGAATATTTTTCTATTTATAATCCATCCAATTTTGAAGTCTTATTAAATTGTAAGTAAAATAAAGTGTGAACAATGGACGAAATAATTCATTCTGATAATGCAGCAAAAATGGCGTAATGTAAACGAGTCCATAATTGAGATGAACAGTCTTCATAGTCTTGCAAACTCATATGCGTACTCATAACATAAAGACAATAATGTTTCAAATGGCTATAAACTAGGGTAAATTAGAAATTGTAGTTAGATGAATCGATTATGCTCAAGAAAATGTACCTAATTCGCAAAGAATTACAAGAGTAATCACCAATCTGTAAATCATCAGACATATTTGAAACGAGATTTCTCAAAAATTCTTTACAACATGTAAGTCTGCAACACGACCGAATACTTCCATGCGAGAATTCATCAGCCAGTAAAAAATGCGAAAGCTCCAAGCGCACAGTTACTCCATATTTTCCCATGCAGTTTTGTTAATCAAACGAATCCCATTTTCACTGGTGGATGGTATTTTTCAACTATGCGCCGAATTGAATGCACCGCGCTTCAACTCCGAACACGAGATTATTACTCGCATGATACGCGCCGAATAAACGAGAGGGAACGTACGGTATCATGCGTTCATTGAATATCATTGAGACAACCATTTCATGACCGTTTAGTAGGTACATAAACTACACCAACAAAAACTGAAAAATAATCTAAGACCACTCAAAGATTACCAGTCGAAGAGACGTAATTTGGATCTTTCGTATAAATAGTAGTATATATGTATGTAAATGTTGAAAGTGCTTGCGGTGCTATATAACGAAGTATCAATAAACCATTTAAGACTTAAGTGAACTTGCTCTAACTGGAACAATTAGGCTAAATGCTAATTGTATACTGACTTAGTCCTTCCTTATTAGAGTGAGTTCTTCCAGTTTCTATCTACCAGAGAGTTATTTGAACTGGATATAAGAATTTGCGTAAGGATTTCATTGGCAACCAGTAGTTTGAAATACATAGTGGAAGATAAATTGACTCGTTTTATTGACAAGTTCATAGTGAGCATGCACTGGGTAAGGCTGAGACCAGGAACATTTAATATTATTATCACTATTGTTGACATCTAATAAAATAGTTCCTATATATACAGCATCCATTCTCCATACGCATATGTAATGTTTACAAATACCAAATACTCGAAAACACGTACGTTACAGGATACTGTTTATTAACTCCAAAGCATGTAAATTAGCTAGTTATTTAGATATTAGAGCATCCCCGGCGAGCTCACGTTTGTAGCAAGTGGCACAAATTACACAGCAAACTATACGCTCAGCAGTTAATAATAACAATCGCGTACTCTCTGTTGGCTTCATTAGCATAATAGCTATTAAATTAGCCTTTACACATGTAGGAACTTGTGTGTACCTACGTACAATCTCTTGAGTATTCCACGTTCCATCTAAAAGCTGGTATGTCTCTGTTCTAATATAGTCTTGAACAAAAACGAAGTAAGCATCCTTAATATTCACCACAAAACTTGTTCCACCTTGATGGAATGTTGTCTAACAACGTAATAAAAGAATTACATCATATCACTTCTTTTAACAAATCGTACAATAACAATAATTTCCCAACTTCACAATTAAAAATAACAATAATTTCTTGAGACATCGTTTGTTAGATAACAGCCATTGCTTTGAGTTATGGAAAATTTTACATTACTGTAATATTATTTTTTATTATTATTGAATATTCTATCACTGTGAAAGTTAAATTGACAGTCAGTATTCTGGCATCGAAATAACAAGAACACGTTTATAAAAATATATTAACGATGTACTTACTTGTAAGTACGTTTCGTACCGTTTTTCTTTGAAGTGAAAATCGGATTAAAGAGAAATGTTACAAAACAAAATATACACAACAAGAAACATTTGAAAATACGTTTGATGTATAATAATGACGTTTCTAAAGCTCTGGCTTTGCCCTACTCGACCCGAATCGGTCGCATGGAGAGTGGTCAATACGCCATCAGGATAATAGCACCATTCAGATTTAATTACTTGCCATTAGACTCTGAGTGCGTAGCCCAGTACCAAGCAAACGTATTAGTGCATCAATATCCAATCTATGCCTATATCTCGGTCACGTGGCTCTTTAAGGATAGGTCACACGAGTGGATTTGTATATAACTTATACAAAATGCATAAATAATCATATTGCAAACAATATTCGGACGCACAAGTGTCAATAGCAAATGTCTATTAGCGTTAATAATAATTCGTGCAAATTAATTATATTTCATTTATTCGCATAACAGTTTAGTAATTGATTATGAATAATGAATAATAAACATTTGTGTGTACTTATATATACCTATTCTAAATAAACATCATGTATTAAATATGTAGCAACAAAGTTATAAGGATATTGAATACTTCCCAAAAGTGGAGGCTAAATTAAGTGCAGAAATATCTCCAGCCGAGCTATGAACATGCTCTTAATACCGAGCGTTAGTGCAATCAAGTTTTCCTAACAATGCCTCGTGGATAGGCGAACAAAGGTCGACTTCGGTGAATGGCACACTACAAGGACACAAGTGTGCTTAGAACCTGACCGGTACTAAGTTACTGAACAACTACATGCTATGAGAACATGCATCTTATTAGTACTGTATGGGTATAATAATATTTTTAATGGATAACGGTAGTGGCTCATCGTTCTCCATCAATCGGTTTATCATTGTAAAGATGGATACGGATCTCATGGGAGTTCGTGCGGCTGGCGTCGTCTTCCGATGAGGAGGCCGACAGCTAGCCCCAAGCGCTCCGGGACAGCGGAGGCACTATAGGCCTAGTACTACGCCTTTAGTGGCGGGGTGATATCACCGTGAGGCAGTTGTCCCCATGAGTCCAGCACGGGTAGAGAGGGAATCCTCGAGGCCCGTATTCCTCACGCGCGTCCAGCGTCGCAACGTGAGATGATGACGTAGTAGGATCTCATGCAGAATAAGATGGGTGAGGCCGTAGTCGGCCACGATGACCAAGTACAAATTGACAGTCATCTAGCACCTTAGACAACATTATGTAGAACACTTCCTAAGTAGCTAAGTTCGAACAATGGAATTAGTTTGGCACCTTTTAAACTTTGTATCATTTATGGTTCAGAGTGTAGTGGGTGTAGTCAAAATTCAAAAAAAGTCCTTAGTGGGTAATGAAACATCGGACTTGAGACGGCAAGTCATTAGTAATGAATAATGAGTTGAACGTGCTTAATGCGTACGGAGGCAATTTAATTGGATTTGTAAACCAATTAGTGACGACCGTTTACCTTACTATATGGACTATGGAGTATATATGGACTATACAATACAATAGATATCACTCCCCGACATGGAGATTAAATTACTTAACGGGTCTTCCAGCTTTGCAAGCATTAAACAGCATTCACTTCATTCACAGATTCAAAATCTGTATAATTTATTCGTCGCATCAGTTAGTCTATTAGTGGCTGTCCTAGAGTCCTAGATCCTAGGTCCTAGATCTTTCTGATCATACAGATTGTGCTGCATACTTTAGGATTGCGTTTTATATCTAATATTTCCAAGAAATAACCATCCATATCCAAGTGCGGACAATTTTTGAAAGCGCTTGCAATCTGCACCTACGTCAAGACAATTAGTCTTGTGACTCTTCTTCCTCTCTACTTTAGGCTATGATAAGACCCAATACCTACTTGCATATTTATAATTGAGGAAACAACAATACGAGATTATAGATCATCATCAGTAATCGATAATAAGCAGTCGGTGTGTGAATATTGTATATTATGTTGCAATCGTAATTGTGTTTATAATATAAACAAATTGATGTTTATTTTGCATCAATACAACCGGATTCCATAACGCAAGTCCAGATGATCGCGACTGCGATAATGATTACATAATTACGGCTGAATTATATGTATTATACGGTTGCTGAGTCCATTAGGATCCATACTATAGTTTGCAGTAAAATTGTGTGTTCCCCTCGAGCTTGTTTTACGAAATGAACTTTGTCACTATCGCCGTATGTGTACTATTTAGTCTATTAAGCCGAGAGATGGCGCTCTAATTCATGAATGCGAAGTTTGGACCAATAATAATCATAATATTCTTTATTTCCAGTTACATTAATATATGCATGCATTACACTGCATACTGTGAATGATACTAACCTTTCCGTCTCTAACCCTTTCTGTTTAGGGTGCCACTGTATAGACTGAATCGTCTACACCATCAATGTAAACTTTTATACTTATACAGGTAATCAGGGTATATAATAATGCAATAAATTGATAGATACATGTATTGAATGTTTGCCATTCATAAATGACTGAGTTATCATCAACTAATTCTAATTGACAGGTTTAATTTAAAATTAATTATAAAGAACATAAGTAATAATATCTTTAGACGTCGGGTCATTTGTAACCGATAATTAGAAGGACGTGCTCAATGCGTATGGAGTCGATCTAATTGGATTTGCAAATCAATTAATGTTCAACACTCACTTCAACATAACATGATTATTATAAGTCAACACGATCGTGGTCCACTAGATTATTAATTGAAAACTAAATCATTTAAACGATGTTATTCAGTGTTTTCAAATGGACTATCATGTTCCAGATATTGCATTAAAATGTAATACAAATAATGTTAGTATACGACATATTTAATCTGTATTCATATACAATAGTACGTTACTTGGCAAAGCCTTAGTAGTTACAATTTTACAAGATAGTTGCTTCTTTACTAGATTCGGGAAATAGTCAATATTCTATGTAATACGCGTACGTAACACAATATGAGATAAGACTACGTTGATCTAGACAAGACCTAGGTACTCTGTTATTCTATAAAAAAAAAGTAAAATAATCTTGATACAGCTTACTGGGAAATTAAAGAACATTTTAAAAAGAAACATATAGAGTTTTTTACTAAGTCTTCCGAATTTATGTCTAAGATAACAAAAGTACTTTTAAACAGTATGTATAACGGAAATAAAGGAAATTATGCGGATTTGAATTACGCGTATTCCATATAACGGTTGATAACGTAATAAAACTGCAAACAAACTACTGTCGGACAAGACGGAGCAATAAAATAAAACTTTTCTTATTGTCGGCAGTCGAATTAGACGAAACAATAAAGCAAGTAAAAGTGGCTATACGGCCACCCCCTCCTGTCATCTGGAGTGTCATTGAACTGAGTTTATTTGGGTAATTGCCAACCAAAATATTACATTTACAATTGTATGAAAAATTACCCTTACATTATTAACCGTAAGTACATTGGACGCGAGAAAATGTATAGTCTTTTAAATCTTGGCAGAATTAACACTGCCGTCTGATCCCAACTAACCCGTATAACAGACGATAAACGAACTTATAATATGAATTTATAAATATATTTGTACATGAGTGATTAATGTTGAAGAAGCACGTCAGGTCTGTAACGATGTAGTGATATTTAGCATTTAAGTATCTGGGGTTGGTGGTATAATAGAGATTGTCAGTAAAATGGCTGGTTTGAGTACCACAGTACAAAAAACGATAATTCTTTTGTTTTGCTGAGACAACTTGTAGATTATGGTCCCCCTATTTATACAATTCCAACCAGTCCCTGCAATTATTATGTGGAATGGAGTATTAAAGAAATCCGTAATAGGATAGTAGGAGAGTAATCTCCAGGTTTGATTTAAGGAAAGATAGCTCCGGTCAGCACCGGTTACTTCACCAACCATTACTTTTAAATACGGACATTGTGTGGAAAGATTGAATCAGTGGTGACATTATTTGACCACTTTTGGCTAAGTACTGCAGCGTGTTACAGTTTGAGAGCAGTTTAAATCGATTTGGGCGAATTTGTCGCCCGACTGCCGTCCAAATGTTTGTCCAAAAGAATTTTCATTACGGCCAGCGAGGGTGACCACACGTCACACTCTTGCCCTTCTCATTGAATGCGTTTGTATTGCTACCTTCGCATTACTCAGCATATTATTAGAAATACTGTTGTCCCTTTTTGTTTAACTAAATGTAAACACCTATAACTATACATAGGTGTTTAATATTTTGAGACTTTGTTTCTTTAAAAACATTTTAAGAGAAAATGTTGTCGGCCTCGCTTGCGCTCTAATGAAATGGCACAATTACTTTTGACATTTTGTGGTTTTTTGAATCTATATATATATAAAAGCGAAAGGTCACTCATTCACTCACTCATCACGAAATCTCAGAAACTACAAGTGCTAGGAGTTCCAAATTTTGCATGCGGGTTCTTTTAAGG
>DWDX01001414.1:0-18852 GCA_018245675.1 Agara michaeli | reverse complement strand
CCGTGGTCAACGATTCTGAACGTCCGAGGTTTGCCTAACAAAATTGCACGGACGCATAAAACTTTGCATGCGAACGGTTGCACGGTTCAACGAACGCGCTGAACCGCGGTGCTCTGTTCGTGAGCTCCGCGGTGCTTTTCTCCCATTTACCGCCACAGAAATAGAAAGTGGCGGATGTGTACCCAGCATTATACCCGCGAGCGGTTGTTTATTTACCCTTGAGTTTAGTAAAGATTTTACACAAGGCTGCACGTTTCTTGCAACCCTGTTTCAGATCCAATTCAAAGCAAATTGTCACTTCAAACTTCATGCGAACATGTTATAGACAAACAGGCAAATATCTTTGAGTTCTGTACAATACTTACAACATCTTTTTTGTAACAATATTTCATGTACAAATTTTTATTAATACACCATCTAAATGCTTATTCTTGACATTCAAGATATTTGGAATGTATAAATTTATCCCTGAAAATATTTTGTTATTAAGGTATAATACTTCGAAGAAATGGAGTATATTTCAAATTCCAGTTCGACGATTTGATATCCTAGTGATCCGTTAACAATAACAACATCTTCTCAAACTTTCACGGCCAAAATAGACAAAGGCCGTATTATGGTAAACAAACAGCTGATAGACTGTATACATTCGCTTCTAAATACATTTATAAACACATCCTTATATACATTATTGTATTCACAGAGAGAATACAGCCTAATCGATATGTCACTAATATTTGTGCGGGATTGGACTCGAATTCACGACCCTGTCTGGAGTGAGATTCGTTACAACTAGACTAACCGGTCTAAGTTATTTGTTTTAGCATTCGATGTTTATGTAAGCACACATTTTTATGTTCGAGCCGTCAACAGGGAATTCTACTGGGATACGATTGTTCCGTGCAACTTAAAACAAAATTATTTCGGAAAAAAATCCTGGACTGTTGCATTTTTGTTTGTTTATTGCTTCATTCTATTTGAGTTGCAGAACTCATTGTAATTGTTCTCTGTGACGTTTGTTTAGTAAGTTCACGGCAAACAGAAAATTCTACAATGAGTTAATAAGTGTTTTAATTTTTTTTTTTCAAATTCTAAACAGCGTCGATTGTACGATTTTAATGATTCATGAGCTCTGTTGTTGCAGTGGTTGAAGTATATGTCTGCTAAGCCGGATTTCGTGTGTTCGATTCCCACTTGAGACATGCATTTGTGTGACTCTCTATGATAGTAGACCCACGTCCAACTTGGAACAAGAAACGGGTTAAAAATTTAAAAGAAAAAAGAAACAAAAAGCACTTTATTCATAGACTCAAAAGAGCACAAAATTAAAATAATAACGAAAACAAACACAATAGAACTAAAAAAAGCAACTAAAATATTTACATTAAAAAAAAGAAGACAACTAGATTAGTATATAAAAAAATTCGGCAATCTGTTTGTTACGGCATTCAACCAAACATTTCAAAACGATTTTCAATAAAATTGCCTTTGCTCAGACGTTTAAATAGACATATTCAAAACCTGGGCGCGGTATAGGCTGCGCTGGCAAATCGGAAATAATTTATCAAGTCGAGCATCAGCGGAAGCGGTCGAGCCTTCGATACTTTATAGAGAGAGGTCTTAACTGCTGTGCAGAGGCAGTTTAAAAGTCCATTTTGTGCTCCAACAACAAAATCAATCCATTTAAACACGCACGTAAAGTTACGCATCACTTCACACTACTTGTGTTTCAACGAAATTGCTGCTGAAGGATTATTATAAGACCCATCGGTAGTGTTCAATACACTTCGTAGACGTTAAACTGCGAGCTAGTAAACGATATGTGGGAATTTTAAATTTTCATTCTATACAAAAATACGATCTAATAATACGACTAAAGCCATACTGCAACGTGGCTAGTTTCATTTATACCTTCGTTATTTAAAAGAGTGCTGGGAGTTTTTTTTTTTCACCGGCTTTTTTCTACCGGTCTACTATAGCCTGAGGGGCGCACAAAGCCGGAGTAAGATGACTAAAACATGACCTTCATTGAATGTATGTATGTATCTTATAATGAATAAAGCAATTTGAATTTGAATTGATCGACTTCTGATAGGACGGATACTAACAAATAGTATCTGCACTTATACTAAAATTACCGCCCCATCCCGTCGCCCCGGCTTCGCCCGGTCGTACAACACTTTGCTCTACTGTCAATAATTTCCGCAGCGTACGCGATATAACGTTTTTTTTGGTATTTTTCTCACGCGTTAGTTTACATTATCGAAGTTTTCATACGGATCCGTAAATTTTTTGAAAATATCCCATCGCCTACGTTCATCGGGGATAATGTAGGACTCCAACGGTGAAAGAATTTTTCAAATCGGCCCAATAGTTTCAGAGTCTATACAATGCAAACAGACAATCAAACCTTTCCTCTTTATAATATTTTAAACAGGCCGGTCAGTACAAGTGACCATTGCGATATTTACATGCGATTTCGATTAGTAATGTTACTGTAATTCAGTCGTACTAGTGTTAATCGATTTATCTGTAGCGGTACAACAAGTACGCGAGCTAGGCGAGGATTATCCAACAAGATTGGACTGTAAGCTTCGAAATGAAGTTTAAAGCCGAACTAAGCGAATATTAGCGGGGCAACACGTCGAGTGAAATTTTAACAGTACAATGAACTTATATACTCGTGTATGGCTGACTGCGGCCCATTATCGTCTAACGGCTGAGCTCGGGTATCGAAAGTTTTTGAACACTGTTATTCCTCGCAAATTTTAACGACTGCGCTCTAAAGTAACTATCTGACACTAACGTTATTATCTGACACTAAAGTAACTATCTGACACTGAAAGTAACTATCTGACAGTAAAGTAACTATCTGACACTAAAGATACTTTCTGACACTAAAGAGACATCTTTTTGTTTTTTTTTTTAATTTTTTTATTTCCTAATAATGATACTGAAATAATTTGTGCGTGGCAATAGGCTCACCACCTATTCCATTGTGGGACTTAAACGTAACTGGTGAAATGTGGAGGTGTACTACAATCCTCTGCCTACCCCTTAGGGGATTACAGGCGTGATGTTACAAGTTACAAATAATTTGTTTTGGATGTTGAATAATGTATGGTAGCAGATATACAATGGATGTATGTATAAGATCAGGAAAACAAATTCAAACCATATATAAAAAAATAAAAAATGTCTAGTAGGCTAGTACTTAAAAAATATGCTTCAAATATACACATAGGGTAAAAATAGAGCTGCATTTTTTATTACAATGTATTTTCAAATCGATTTCTGTGCGAGCAATACCGCGGATAAATGACGCAACAAAATTAATATAAAAACGTAAACGTAACATCACGCCTGTAATTCCCTAAAGGGTAGGCAGAGGAGTGTAGTACACCAACACATTTCACCAGTTACGTTCAAGTCCCACAATGGAATAGGCGGTGAGCATATTGCCATGCACCGGGCACACATCCAGACTCCGAGTCACTACTAGTAATTCTAAATTAGAAAAATCCAACAGTACCCAACCCGGGATTTGAACTCAGGACCTTCCGATCGGCAGTCGCGCTAGCAACCGCCCGACCAACGAGGCAGTCAATAGTTCTTAAGAAATAAATAATGATTATTTGATTGTTTCATTGATTGGTTTGCACGAGTCCGTCTTATCAGCAACCGTTTAACGGTTCTAGTTGTTGATATGTTTACTGTCCCTCACGGGGTAGGCAGAGAGCACCTAGTGCTAACAACCCTGTCTCTCCTAATGTGTAACACGCTAAAAAACAGTTACTTTTAATGGAAATTAAACAATAGATCCGTTTTGTTCGCCGGACCCGTAAGCGTTTCGGGGGTCGCGTTACACGATTTATCAAAATGAAAAGCTCATTCCCCGGAAGCGAAAAAAAAAACATTTCACTCGACGACCTTATGAAATTAGTGGGGGATGAATTATAATTAAGGAAATTTAAAATTCAACACGGAGCGCGTTTTTGTTATCCCCGGGCGGGCTTAATTCGGTTTCTCACTTAGCTCCACTGTTTGCGGCGTCTTGTTGGCAGCTAAAAATGTGCCTGGAGAGCGGTGTAACTCCGCTCTTCAAGGATAAGACGATTAGGGTGTTGTGAAAAGGTATTGTGCTCGGTACAAACGGGACAATTCCACACACGGCCACTCGATTCCAACAACGATAACAACAACACACCATCACGCGATATCCCTAACGGGGTACGCAGGTCGCACCGAGTGCCAAATATCTCTGTCCTTACAAACCTGACGTGCTTCGTCTACATTCAAATTAAGTAGCCCGATTCCAAATTAAGTTATTAAATGATTGTGTTATTGCAACCAGACGGCTGATTAATATACATACACGAACACATATAGAGAAAATAAACTGTCCATATCACACGAGTGTTTGTCCGTGATGAGAATCGAACCCGCAACCTCCGGCTTAGCAGTCCGGTTCTCGAACCGTAGACCAAGAGGCCAGTTAAACTTTACACTGCTTAAATTGCTTTTAAACTGAAAAAGAATTACAGTGTCTCCGAAGCTATCTCGATGCATCCGGCTGGACTGCATCCGGTGATGATTTTTCGAAACCGACAGATGGCGCCGGTGGTAGTCCGGTCGTTCCGAGCACCTTCTGCGCCGACAAGCTGTAATATTGTTTCATAACTCTACGCTACATCTGATGGTATTACGAATGGACTTGTACCGTGAACGTTGAAATGTAATAAAAAATCGTGCAAGACTGTTTCGCGAAAACTTAATTAAAAAAAAAAATAGACTAGCATTTGGCCATACTCTCGCTATATAAAACTATAGAAGAACAGATACATAAGTCTATAATTATACAATTTTATGATTGAAATCACTACATAGTATAAAATAAAATCGCTTTCCGCTGTCCGTCCCTATGTGTGCTTAGATCTTTAAAACTACGTGAAGGATTTTGATGCGGTTTTTTTAATAGATAGAGTGATTCAAGAGGAAGGTTTATATGTATATTAACATCCATAATATAGTAGAGAAATACTGTTATTTTTAAGCTTTCTAATGTGATGTCGTAAATAATTATTTTTTTTGCGGCCGGGGCGGGACGAAGTCGCGGGCAAAAGCTAGTTCATTATAATTAGGATATGTCAAATATTGCAGCTTTAACAACTGCTTCAAAAGACAACGTGAACAGGAAGGAAAGGAAAAGTGTGTTTATTTTATCAAAAACCAACTCTCCTTTAGGACGAAATTAAATTCTATATTCAAATTCGCCGTGAGAGCCTTGCGAGGCTTGTCGTCGCACGCTCTCGTGGAGTGCACTAATTTAACCTTTTCATATCGTCTAAAGCCAGATAAATCGCTTGCGAGTGCCACTGAAGCCTGAGCGCGTGATTGCCGGATTCGCGCAGAATTCAAAATGTCTCTCGCCACATCATCTATACGTAACATCACGTAATCTCCTAAGGGGTAAGCAGAGGAGTGTAGTACACCCCCCACATTTCACCGGTTACGTTTAAGTCCCACAATGGAATAGGTGGTGGTGAGCCTATTCCCAAAATCAAGATGTAACATAAAATCTATTATTACACTCAAATATTAATATACCGCTCAGTGGTCTTTCAACATGAATTTTGATAAATAATAAATACACCTCTATTTATATTCCGGCTACAATTGCCGCAATCTTCTGATAGAGTTTGATGAATTTAACGATTCCTCTAATCACGAATGCAAATTTGTATTTAAGAAGAGCACTCAAGAGTACGCTGTTCAGAAATTGATGAGACAATTTATGGATATTTCGACAGACACTGAGATCTTCAAAATCATAGACAATAATAAATGGGGTGTATTTTTTTAAATGTTAAGAATGGGAATATATTTGCAAATATATTTAAAAACGAAAAACGTAGTAAGCTTGGTACAACAAAAAACAAACAAACAAACACCATATTAGTGAGGTCAGGATGTTACAGATCGGTTGGATGAAATGGACCACACTCAGCCTCACCGTGCTGATCCACGGCCACTGGTTTCCAGTGTGGATCGGATTTCCTAGTAGTTCGGCACCGACGTGACAAACATAATGGTAAGAACAAAAAAAAAAAACAATTGGCATAGTCGTTATATGCCTTTTCTTCATATAGCTAATTAACCAACCGAACAGACAGACCGGTCACCTGACGCTTGCTTCACCGATGGGGAAACAAGTGACAGTGGAATTGAATCAAGAGGCGGCCGCTGACATTTTCGTGTACAGACTGACGAGCCGTTGGCCACGATACGCAGGATTCAATTTCAATGAACGAAACAATTGAAACAGAGTACCCGCAAACAATGCAGTTAACACGGCGCCAGGGGGAAATCAGCGGCGGGCGACAAATCTTCGCGTTGAGGTAATCGTGTAACAATACAGCTCTCCGCAATAAATTCTGTTTATTGCGATCAACGTGCGTGCCCCGCGCATTGACTTTTTGCTTTCGCCAGAACAAAAATTATTTAAATCGCTTCATTTGTTATGCAAAGTTGACGGTTCATTGTTCTCATCACAGTGTAAAACAAAGTCGCTCTCCGCTGTCTGTCCCTATGTACGCTCAGATCTTTAAAACTACCCAACGGATTTTGATGCGGCTCTCTTAAATAGATAGAGCGATTCAAGAGGAAGGTTTATGTGTATAATAATATATGTAGTGATACGTCGAGGTGAACTAAACACACATTTTAAGAAATTCTACCTCCAAAGGGAATTGCGGGGGCGGGAGCGGGACGAAGTCGCCGGCAAAAGCTGGTAGTATTATATCACAGTACAAGTTACCATAACACAGGCATTTAGTTCCCTGTTCTGTGCGAATAGCGTCCCCCTGACCCCATCGGGCGAAGCGTTGGCACGACGTTGGGCTTCAGTGGGTAGTCTCTGCACTCTACCCGGGACTCCCACAGGTCCCTCGCTCCGAAAAAAAAGGCAGCTAGTTGCCTAAATCGGTATTGGAAAACCGTATGTGGAATTGTTTAAATTATCATTATTATCAATTAAGCTCCAAACATTAAGCTCGGCAAGTTTTATATCCTTTTGTGTTAATTCAAATTTTCGAGTTAAATTACAACAACAACAACATACCATCACGCTCGTCGCTAACGGGGTAGGCAGGGCGCACCGAGTGCCAAATACCTCTGTCCTTGCAAACCTGACGCGTTTCGTCTACATTCATTACTCTCTTCACGCATACACGCCGATTTCGGAGACTCTTGACTCGTCCGTCAGCCAGTTAAATTACGTTAGTAGTTTACAGACGGTTTTATTGAAGGCGTGTAGTCTTGTTTCGAAAATAATGCGCTTCGTAAGCATTATTCACACAGAGCAGGAAACGAACACATGCAAATTTTATATACAATTTACCTCTATTTCCCATGCGCACGCTGTGGCTGCGGACTTGGGAACAAAAGTGTTATTTGTTATGGAATTCTTTTCTAAACTTCACTACATAGTATAAAACAAAGTCGCTCTCCGTTGCCTGTCCCTATGTATGCTTAGATGTTTAAAACTACGCAACGGATTTTGTTGCGGTTTTTTTAATAGATGGTGTTATTCGAGAGGTAGGTTTATATGTATAATAATATATGTAGTGATACGTCGAAGTGAACTAAACACACATTTTACGAAATTCTACTACCAAAGGGAATTGCGGGGGCGGGGGCGAGACGAAGTCGCGGGCAAAAGCTAGTAATATTATAAAGAGGAAAGATTTGTTCGTTTGTTTGCATTGAATAGACTCTTAAACTACTGGACCGACTTAAACAATTCTTTCACCATTAGAATCTTACATTATCCCCGATTAATATTGTGATAGAATATTTAAAAAATATAGGAATCAATGTGAAAACTTCGAGAATGTAATCCAACGTATAAAAAATCGCATACGCTGCAAGAAATATATGAGTGTGTAGCTTATTCTGTGCATCCATAGTACATGGTCTGTTTATTTTGGTATGGATAGGTTCACGAGGATGACAAAAAGATATGTTTGCTGGAAAAAAATATATACATACATAAAATATGCCAAATCTGCAGCTATCGCACCTGCCAATAGCTTCAAATGTCCTTCAATTCGACGTGTATCGCGGATCCTGAACGAACCGCCCTAAATCCGATCCGTATCAGGACAGGCCCCAGTCAGCAGTTTCCCTCGCCCAAATCTTATTCGCCTTTATTTATCCCGATTTCGGCTATTTACTAAATCCGATTCGCTCCAATTGTCTTCGCCCAACACTAGTTTGGGGCACAATATCGAGTATATTTATGTCCCGAAGTAGCTTATTGTAAGGGAATTGTAAAGGACTTACGAATTAAGACGCTCATGTACTAGGGAATGGGGATTCTTGGAACTGAAATAATCTTAATTTTACCGATAATATAAAATTCTTTGTATGCATGCTGCAACAGATTTCACTAAAAGTTTACCGGTCAAAAATCGATGAAACATCACTTAAAATAATTATTGCGTTTCCAATGTTCTTTCCTGGGTGGAAATTGAACTCGCGATCTTCGGGTTAGCAGACAGGGAAGCGCTAGACCAAGAGTTCAGCCGTACAATGAATGCTATGGACAACTTCCAAAACCCACTGGCAAGATAGCATCAAATTGGATGAGTGAAATCCAATTTAGCTTCAGATGGAGTATTGTTTGAGTATACGGAACAGACATTTTGATACAGGTCAACTTTGACAGAGGATTCTATCCTTAACTTCCATTCCAAATTGCAAGTTGCACAAAAGTTAAGATTGTGTTTTCCATTTTGTTCGTACCGTATTCCGGTTTCCTGAATTTTCATATAGCTACAGCATTGCTCGAACAGGCTTGAAGTTATTCGAATACTGAAATATTGTCGTACCAATTGCCCCTGAGAATATTATTTTTCGCGACAAACAGATATTTTATATGACTTTAGAATCTCATATATTTCGTACGCCATGAATAAATGCATAAACGTACAGATACTAAGTTCGAATAGATAATAAAAATTGTTTGTTATGATTTTACGTTCGGCTCGAAGTGAACCAAGAACCATTAGTTCGTCGAAGTCATGAAACAATATTGATGAAATCATTTAGCATAATAATCAACATTTTCATCAGCGAACTATATCCATTGCTGCATAATCTAAAGGCCTGAATTCAGTGTTCAGCGTAAATCTAGGAATGGTAAACGTTATTGTATAGTTATATAAACATATTTTTAACACCTTTTATTGCTTTACTACTAGATATGGGTCTCGTCTCACAGTGAGGTCTAAGATCATAGTCAATCATGCTGGCCAAGTGAGGATAGCAAACTTCACACATTACAAAAAACTTTGTGGAGAACCCAGACTCTCGAAGTGAAAGACTGAAACCCTAATTATTGGGCCACTGAATTGAATATTACCTGATATATTTTAATATTAGCATTATTTATATACAATAGGCGTTTTTGCCAATTATTAAGTAATTCTTCTTCTGTATCTTTTTTAGCTTCTTCAGTATCTTTTTTAGCTTCTTCTGTATCTTTTTTAGCTTCTTCAGTATCTTTTTTAGCTTCTTCTGTATCTTTTTCAGCTTCTTCTGTATCTTTTTCTGCTTCTTCTGTATCTTCTTCTGCTTCTTCTGTATATTTAATTGCTATTCAAACAAACTGTATGGACAGCTGCCTATTTAAATGTATGTATATTATTATAGTTATTATTATAAGATGGCTTGAGTACAATTCAATTCCAATACACGATCTAGTTTAAAGCGGTTTTCAATTAATTCAACATTGTCATAGACGCAAGTATTTGAGACGTTCATACCCTAATCAGTTGGTACAAGATTGGGTGCTCCAGAACGAGTGTTGTAAATTGGATTCGTGTTACATTAAGATATATATTTCTTAGGCTAACCGCTTGATAGATTAATAGTTTATCTATAATTTATATAAGAGGTTTTCTAAATGTATAGTAACTCATCACGATATCTCTGGAACTATAAGGCGTAGAGACTTGAAATTTGGCTGGAATATTTCTTTCGCTGGATATACAACGACAGGATAAAACAGTATGGTTATTTTAAAATCCCAATGCCGTTGGTAGCATACTATCATTGAGTTTTTTTAAGAATGGTATTAGCGGTAGAAAAAGTTGCCTTCTCATTGCATGTCTCAAGCATCGGGCGAGTCTCGACGCTTAATTAGACGGAGCTTCACTGAGCTTCGTTGGAACGGAAACAGTTAACGAAAGAGTAGCTCGTTAGATATTTATCGTTAGACGTTTCAAGAGAATACATCACGTTTATAATATAAGACAGATAGAAAGAAAGCAAGAAACACTTCATTCATACATTATACATATTCATACATAAGAAAGATAGAAAGAAAGCAAGAAACACTTTATTCATGTATTTACGACAGCACATAATAAGAATAACAACTGAAACAGACAAAATAAAAATTAAAAACTAAAAAATATATAAAAATAAAAACAAAAAACAACTGATGTAGTATATTTAAAAAATGTCATTCATGATTTAGAAAATCTCTCACAATCACCGTTCGGCTATTGAAAATTTAAATCGGTTTAAAGCGATTGAAACTTGGAGCATGGAATTGAGAAATTACAGTTTTCAAAATGGAATGAGACAATTGGAAAATGAAATGTAGAAATGCAGGTGTGTTCATTGAAGGCTATCTTTCGAATGATGGTTTTACTATAGCATATACATATATGTAGATCGCTAAATATTAGGTTTTTAAACGCCTGTAAACCCCTAAGGGGTAGGCAGAGGAGTGCAGTACACCCCCACATTTCACCAGTTACGTTTAAGTGCCACAATGGAATAGGCGGTGAGCCTATTGCCGTGCACCGGGCACACATCCAGACTCTGAGCCACCACTAGAAATTCTAAATTAGAAAAATCCAACAGTACCCAACCCGGGATTTGAACCCAGCACCTCCCGACCGGCAGTCGCGCTAGCAACCGCCCGACCAACGAGGCAGTCAAACTTAGTGTACTTATAAAAATATGATATTAATAGAGAAATTATTATTACTAAGCGGCAGTAAAATAAATCTAATATTTAATATATAACATTTTCGTGTCACGGTGTTTGTGCTAGCACTCCTCTTAAAAGGCTGGGCCGATTTTTATGAACGTTATTATAATTCGGTAGGTACAAGGATATGTCGTAAAGTATATCTGTATTCAGAAGAGTATTTTCAAATTTTTTGACGAATTTTTTTTTTTAGTATCTACATAAAAAATACAATTCCAAAGTTTCACTTGTCCATCCCGCGCTCATCGTTTTGTCGGTTTATCGGGTCACCCAGTTATATATAAAAGAAATGTTGGCAACCCTATGTCTGAGGCACTCGCATCTCGATCCATAAAAGGCCTAAGAGCTGTGACAAACGCCGCACCGCGGTTGCACTGACGTGAAAAATTATCCTTTTAGATAAGGGAGAGGCCCAATTGTTATGTATAGCACGACCAGACACGTTGACCTCTCGCTCGACGAAGTTGCCCACGAAGTATTGCTGTTTAGACGGAAGTTATAGCTCCATCTACCTGGACACGCGTTCCGGGAAGCTCCCGAGAGATGCCCTTTCTTGACTTGGCGCGTTTCGATATAATTTTGGGACGAAAAACTTCTGTTTGCCCTCTCTCGTGTATAAAGTTTTAATGTTTCCATTACGGCGGATCCACAGCGTAAAGTTATTTTGGGATTTACATTTCAATGATTTCATTTATAATTAGCTTGGCTGTAACAATATCGATGAAATTGTTAGTGATGTATTTAATGATTTATAAATGATATTTACACCCTTGTTCACCAATATGAATACATAAACATAGTAACAGGTAAAATCATTTAGTAAATTAGCATAATCACGGAAAAAGAAGAATCTGTAGGGAAGCCTTTGTCACTCAGCGAGAAAATCTTCACAACAGATATGTTTATCACTCACTTATCAAACCAGCATCCAACGGACGCTAAGCGGTCGGTACCGCAAGGTTGACGAGTGAGCGACAACCTTAAGTCCACTTTTATATCGGACAGCTCAGTAATATAATAGAATTTGTTACGCTAAATGTGGAGATTAATAAATGTGTTACTTAATTTTTTAATTGCTTTTTATTTAATTTACTTAATTAAGACAATATTAAGGTTCACTGCCAAGAAATATCTTAACAAGACCAAAATGGGATCGTTAAATATTTTCTGAGCAAAATATGTAGTATCTTAAGATTATGGAATCTAGAATTTACAATAAGAAGGATTGTTTTAAAATAGTATGCGATGAAACAAGGCTTTATAGGCGTACGCAACGTAAATTTTAATATAATCCAAATTACTCGGCATTAGGATATTGTATCAGGGAGGAAAAGGAAATCGGAGTTTGAATGTTAATTTATTACCAGCCCAGTTTTCCCAAAGCATCCTCTTAGAATTTGTAATCTATTCTCGATTTTGTCGAGAGACTAAACCGTTTTTAACCGACTTCAAAAAAAGGAGGAGGTTCTCAATTCGTCTGTATTTTTTTTTGGCAATACAAATTGACTGTAACCTTTTTAGCGTTCTTTTGTTAAGCCACCTCGAGAGCCCTGGAGCACACTCAACCACGATGTACCATAGGTCGGTAGAGATGAATTCAATTTAGTTTACATCGACGCATTATTTGCATGTCGTGTGCCAGACTCACGCGGGCGAACATTTTTGTGACACGAAAAAATCCCCAACATAAACGCAACATTTCAACAAAAATAACAAACATTCTAACAAGTTTTAAACATTCAAATAAACAAAATTCAATTTGTTCACCAAAATTTAAATATTACTTTATCATTTGTATTTATTCGTATTTTATATTCGATGAAACATTTGAATCGCGAATTTGCATTATTCAAATAGTAAAATGATATTTGTCTAAGATGGTATCGACAAACCTATGGCATTTGATATACGGGCAATTTTAGAGGCTTCAAATTTGTACAAGCGTTAACGTTAGATAAGCATTTTATTTTAATTCCAAAATAGGTTTGCATTCGACTACAAACTCATCTGATGGTAACTGTAGACTATAGTAGGCTTGCCCTGGACACTGCGTTATGTCTTTTGTTTTGTACAATCCTAAGCTATACGTAGGAACATTTTCTGGTTTATAATCTTTTCACAATATGCTATTTCTATAGGCTCAAATACAAAGATTGTATTTCAATCCCTCGCTCTTAGACTTAGACTTAGACTTAGTCTACCACCACAAAAATTATACATTCTTATAACATGTCTAAGGAGTGGTTTTGTACATATACGAGTATTTTTTTTAAATCTTTTGTTGGTCCACTGCTGGACCGGGTCTCCTCTCATAGAGAGAGGGATTTAGGCCATAGTCTACCACGCTGACCAAGTGCGGATTGGTAGAGTTCACACACCTCAGAAAATAATTATATGCTTTATATAACATCTCTAAGGTGTGCAGGTTTCCTCGCGATGTTTTCCTTCAGGGTTATGGCGAGTGATATTTAAATGTTACTTATAAAACGCACGTAATAAATCAGAGGTGCGTGCCGGGATCGAACCGAGACCCCCCGGAATGGGAGGCTGAATTTCAAACCACTAGGCTATCACTGCTCTACATAATGTATAACAAGCGTCTATACGAGTGTTTTATTCGTATATTACCCAGTCTACGTACATACATACATATATATCATGTTCAGGCATTCATGAAGCATATTATAATCACATATACATAAATATGTAATGCAAGTCTATATAATTAAACAAATCAGCACTATATTACGCTTGAGGCAAAATACTATGATTCTGTTTATGTAATACTATTAACGTTTACTCCCAGTATAAACATACCTAACTCATTATGTTAGGTTAGGGGCCCACGTGCCATCTTTTGAAACCATACAATTTTTTTTAAACAAATTAAAAAACGTTACATCACGCCTGTAATCCTCTAAGGGGTAGGCAGAGGAGTGTAGTACACCAACACATTTCACCAGTTACGTTTAAGTTAACGTTAAACAAATTAAATCTTAAATAAAATTATTTTGAATTACATAAAAAAATATATACGTTTTTAAAGACGCTTTTATCAAAGTTTTATACCTATATTGACTTTTGATTATAGTCCGTGTCTTATATTCGACGTTGTAACAATAATTTTTTTATCAAAAAGTAAAACATATCTTGTTAGTTCAAATTCGACAGTTAAACCGCCATTTTGTAAAATCACAATGATACGGACGGTGCACACGTAGCTTTATTTAACAATAAATAATAGAAAGTGCTTATGTAAATGTCAATCCCTATTTCGACGCTCTACATCGGAGGCTTTGTTTCCTTTGCCAAAATGTCAGTTGTCAGAGTTTGTTGCGAGCATCCGGGACAAGCTATAAGCCTTTATTGCGGGGTAATTGAATTTAATGAAGTAGCACTTTATATTAGAGAATATATATTTTTATGTTTTAATGTTGGACACGTCATGGAACACGAAATCCGTAAGCAATCATATTATATAGTATAAATTAAAAGTCAGTCTTAAAAGCCAGCGTGAAGATCAAAGGCGACACACTAATACTGCTATTAAGTACGTATTCTGTGGACGAAATAGGAAAATAATAATTTAGCAACAATAAATAATGATTATAATTTTACTCCCACTTCTTGAATTTGTACGCCGCAAAAGGCAAAATATGGCTTGAACTAATAATCCCGTGAAATCTTTATATGTACCCATATTTGTGCAAATAAACGTCTTTGTCTTTGTAAAAATATAACATCGTTCATAATTGTAGATTGATGAAAATATTAGCATACAACAACAAAGATGACTTTTGCACAAAAAAATACTTTAAAATATTTTTGAATGTCCATTCGCTTGATGAGTCAACGAACATTTGATATTTCGCCAAGGTACTGTGAAGCGGAAAAGTGGCTTAGATTATTATCATCAATATTGCTACCGGATGTGATTTTTATCGTGCGCTATTGAACTGTTTAGAATCGAATGAAAATAATGTCCCATGCTACTTCAACTTCAATTGTGTGCGGCCTCAACTTCAACTGCAAGCAATAGCTGCTATTACCGCAGTTGTCAAAATTCTACTTCACACACAACGTTAGTCTACGACAGCTATAAACACCGAATATGGGTTACAATTTTATCATATATTTGGGTGTATAAAGAACAATTTTTACATATGTACTGTAAGTGGGACAAAAAATTTGTTCACAAATTGACAATTTAAAAGAGATTCTCTCGACTCTGTGCAAGAAGCGTACTGACGTAAGCATTTCTATTATATAATCGATTCAAATCGCATTCATGCATATTGAATACAAAAAACGGTCGCTGTAGGTCATAGAGCACTAGGTCACATACTACATTTTATTAATTTATGTATCTGGCACAGAATGTAAAGATTTGTATCTCACGAGTCTCGAGCGTCACTAAAGTGTGCGTTATTCTCATTTAAAATCGTATAATGGTAAGACAAAAATGGGACAACCTTAGATGAAGCTCTTCAAATTGGACAGAGCCTTTACGGTATCCAGGCAGCTACAAGCATACATAGAGTCACGTCTATTTCCTATAGGGGTACAATTAGACTAAGACTGCCACCAGTAACGGTGTTAACAAACTCCTTTCGTGCCTCGCTAGGAAACGCATTGGTATCCCCTAGCGACGCGACAAGTACCGGTGCTCTTACCCTACAGATACCTTACATAGAGCAGCAACACGCAGCCTTATCAAGGCCCGTGTAGCGCGGTCTACTTGCCACCACTTTCGGTTTCGACTGCAACCACTTTCATTTTCATTGCGTCGTAACACTGATGTCATAGTCGCAATCAAGGTACACGCGGTCTCGAGTAATTAAACTGTGTGAACAAACATTTTTATAATACAAACAGTCGTATTATTTTCTGACTAATTAACCAGCTGGGTCGCATGCAAAAATGAGTGGGTACATTTAAAAAACAATGCAATTTATAATAACAATATATAATAATAATCTATATATTAATAAGTGAAGCTTGAAACTTGGGACCCCTTTTTACGAAAATTACGGGGACCGAGGAGTATGAAATATGGCACACTTATAGTTTATGTGTAGGAGAAGCGCAGAACGCTAATATTTTTCAATAATAAGCTTATAAAATACATTAAATAAAACATTAAACACACTTCAATGCGTTTAACACGCACACACGTGAAAATACAATAAAATCGTTTCATCGTTCATTGTTTACATTCCGATTGTCAATGTCAATTAAATTAAACCTCATTGATTGTAAAGTTCGTGTTTTTGTTCAATACTTAATAATAAGTAGTAATAAGTAAATTAAGTTAAGCTCCATTCCAAACACGTGTACGGAACTCACGATAAATATATACTAATCTCGGTGACATTATAAGATATAGTAATATTGAATTATTTAAAACCAGCGTCGAACGTGTCACGCGGCGCTTGGCGCTCTAGCAAAAAATCAGACAACTAAATTAACAAAGCACTCTATCTAACTAATCATTAATTACGATATCTCTGAGTTCTATTCGTGCATAAATCTTAGATAATGAGCAGGAAGACGATACGGCGGCGGCCGCGACGTCATGCGCCAAAATATTACGCGTTCTCTCGAACAATGAAATAGCAAAATTTGCATACGAAACACACGTATAATTATATAAAACGACCGCAGCATGTCTGTCCGTGTGACGGCGTAATAACATATTGTTATTGCCGATGACAGCACATAGCAACACACTCATCATTTCTGTAATAGGTTACGTGAAGTGCCCGAGGCGTGCTTAAGTGAAAACATAATTTCGTTAGTCATCAAATAGAGCTGTCACAGTAAATATCTAGTTGTACAATAATTAGGCCCGCAGGTAATAAAACTACCTTATGATATATAAATATACGATAATAGATTTTGTTGGCTTAATTTGATAATTATCCACAACAGTTACAATTTTCAATGACAAAAGTTTTCATGCAACAATACTACGGATTTTACACACTCGAACTTAGCAGAGCTTTAAGTCATTTAGAGCCTGATTTGTATGAGCTTAAATTAAATATGACATATAAAAACCTTAGTGCCGTCACAGATCGCAAATTACGTATACAGAAAGCAGAAAGAAATCGCATAGTAATTGTTATTGTTAGGTAACAGTAATTTTACTTGTTTGCAGATTACCCGGATTGTTTGAGAATTTCTGGCAGATGAGTTGGTTACATCGTATTTTCTTTAATTTACTCTAAAGTAGCACGATACAATTATAAATCAGGGATCGAACAATGGAGGGCATCGACCTATGTTTAGCAGTAGAATAATGTGTTACACACGATTTATTGAGAAGCACTATTGAATATTATGTTTACTTGATTGAGCAAATCCGAATCGAAAAATGAGTTAAATCATATCTAAACTAGTATGATACAGATTTGATCGTTTGTTTGCTTTGAACAGAAACTACTGGTCCGATTGAAAAAACTCTTTCACCATTAGAATCCTACATTATCCCTGATGAACATAAGCGATAGAGTATTATCAAAAAGTTAGGGATCCGTATGAAATTTCGATAATGTAACAAAACTTGTGAAAAAAATGCAAAAAAACCGTTATATCGCGCACGTTGCGGAAATTATTGACAGTAGAGCAAATCGATGTACTACCGCGCGAAGCCGGGGCGGGCCGCTAGTTAAATCATAAATCTATGTCATCGAGGAAGCGTCTACAAATATTGCATTTCACAGAAAAACATTTATATCGTTTTAACACAGCAATAAACATGTGTCACTATTGTTATTTTCCACTGATGTTTTATGGTTTACATTTCGGTATTATATTAATGAATAATTGGAAGCTCTGTCTGCGTGTCATTGTTATTTTTCGTGATTTCGTCAACATATCGACGTATATAATCATCTGTTCTTTAGTTAGCGGAAAACTCGCGCGTTTATCTCAAGCGCGAATGTTAAAGCTTAAAAAAAGCTTCCTTATAGTTGTAATAAACTTAATAGGAATATAGAGTTTAACTGAAATAAAATAAACTAGGAACAGGCAAACGGTAAATATACGTTGGATTATCGTCTCAGGGGTAATACATACATAGTATTCGAATTTCTATTTATTTATTTATTTATTTATTCAGGTTACACCAATGAAGTGAACACAATCATAAACATGTACAGTATCGATTTTCATACAACGTGGCCAAGTGTCACCTCAATTACAGGTGCAAACGAAAATGCTTAGTAATCAGTAAATGGGATTTATATACATAAAAAGAATAATTACTAGACTAACATTATTTTAAAATACGAATAGACTATGGTTATAAAAAGATAACATAATTATTATGCATAGTTAAAACAGATTCAATTAACAAATATGAAATAGGGAGCATTTTAACCTCAACCGTAGAAACGGATGTTGTGTTGAGCATAGACAATCATCAATAGTTTTGTCTCGTAGGCCGCTGGCATCCGCGAATTTGGCTCCATATACTTGTTACCATAGACTTAACAGCATGCCGTACGCATGTCTGTAAGTACTATCACTAATCAGACGTCCTCTTCAAATTAGTCAAGTCAAATTTTACCTTGTAAGAATTTTGCGCGGTCATTTTACCTCGGATACGCATTTGATTTTTTTTTCAAATTTACCCTTAACGCATTTCCGGTGCATTATCACTTAAAGCGTCTACGAAGATAAACGTATTGGTGACTTCTCTATTATTGCAACTTAAAAATATCTATGTGAGTATTATATCGTATGTATATATGTATGTTTATCAGCTGTCCGGTTACCATAAT
>DWDX01001413.1:0-18861 GCA_018245675.1 Agara michaeli | reverse complement strand
GTCCCACAGACCCCCCGACCCTCCCCCGGGGGCCGGGGACATGCGTAAAAGCATTCCCCAACGCAAAAAAAAAAAAAAAAGGCAGCACAAGGCTGTGGAAGGAGCCTAAAATAATATGTAAAGAATTGACAATTGTTCTCTATCATATGTGATATAATTGTCATTCCATGTTGTTAAAATATATGAAGTCAATATAACAGAAAATATTTGGATGTATAAACCAATGTGTGCTTATAGAAGCAGTGTCTTTGCAACAGAGCTTACAAAATAGCAACAACAGCGTCCTAAAAGTAACCAACTGCTTCATCCAAAGGCATCGGATGGACAGTCATAGGATTAATAGATAATATTTAAAAAAGAATTCAAATTGTGTTTTTAATCATTCAAATTTCAATGATAAACTGTAAATATGAAGTAATTTAAAATGTTTAATTTATATACCTACAATTGTCTGAGTTGATCAAAATAAATATTATTATTATTTATAGCAGCAGTAGACGTCTGTAACAGAATAGGATATGGAAGAACAAAAAATCAGAAGAACTTTTGTCATATTTTAATCTCATTCATATCAAATTACTGAACATAACTTATTTTTTAGTACAAACTATTGTGTCTAAGGATTTAGATCTTCTATAAAATATAAATTAGTGTGGCACCATTGAAGATAAAAAGATTATTACCGCCCTGTTCCAAAGTATCTTCATGATTAATCACACATTAATGAAATCTTAATGACGATTTAAAATCGTATATCCCATCTTTTTTATACTAACATGTTGTTCCATATTTTCGCCAGTTAACATACATAAATCATATATTTTATTAACCTTAATTTAACTAGAGTATAACTATGAATTACAGCTAATTTATGTACAAGTAAAATACATGCTATTTTATGTTTTACAAGCTGTGTTACAATAATCACACAAGTGATTACAACACCACTTCGTGTTCTGGTAGTATAGCTAAGCTAAGCAATACAGTCACCAGTAATGACATTTATACAATTACATTTTAAGTAAACTTATCAATTTATCACACCTTGTACTGTACATAAATGGCAAAGGACTATATAACTCTTAATGTGTGGTTAAAAACTATAAAATTAGTATGAATTTAAATAATAAGTTAGTAATCATTAGGGATGAAGCGAGATATATTTTTAATGCATGTCTCGCCGTTTAGTGGTCCCCGTACAGGTTATAAATAAGTTTAAATCTCTACACATTTTTACACATTTAAATATTTTAGATTAAAAAAATATATAAAAGCAAAATAAGGTACATGATATACATGACATATTCATTGTGATTATTGGTAAATAAATTTTTTTAAAAGAACAAATGACAAGTTAAAAGATCAAGAAACACAAAAAGAAATGTTAATAGTAAAAAATGTGAACGTAAATTATGGTACACCTTTGTAATTGTGAAATTAAGTAGTAACGTCTACATGTGTGAAATTCTAACAAGATTATGCACCACAGAATACATTTATAAGAATAAGACTTCACTGTATGCATAAAGTAATATCTAGTTTGATACTAATACTTTTAGAACAATTGATAATTTTTGTAGCATGTATTGCATTATTTTGTATCCGGTAATTTTGTTAGTATAATATACCTTACGAGTAATCCAGAAGGAATGTATGATCTTGAGACAATTTGCTAATAAATTATTATCAAACATAGAAATGATTGATAACGATTTTTTTAAATTCTAATTTTATTGCTGTAACTTCTTAATACCCTTAATTTTTTCTCATAAATAAAGTGACTCTGAATGGCTAAATATTAAGAATGGTAATATAAGATACATACACCAAAACTATTGCTAGGATAATATAGAAAACAAAACCTAACATCCTTGTATCTGTAAACTTACATGATTTTTTTTTAATTTAAAAAATCTTATTTACATTATTTATTACATATCTTACAAGGGCTCCCATTAATGATTCTTCATTGGCGTTATATACAGTGGTTCTATACAAGTCTGATACAGTCGCAATGCTAATATTTTGAAATAAGATCAACAAGTATTGACATGCAACAGATATTTAATTTCATTTATAAAATATATAATTGAAATCTAGTATTGTGCTTTCTGCCTACCCCGTTAGGGAGACCTGGCGTGACTGTACGTTGTTGTTGTTATTATAAAATACAGATATCGGCGCGACGTCACTGTAACAATTTACAGAGCATTTTTTAAAATGATCTTTCAACACAAATACAATTTTATGTCACCACATTGTTCAAGAATAACATGAATATTTGATACGAACTAACATTTGACATATTCATAAGGTTTTTACTATTTAACAAACTTTCAACTTTTCATATAAAATTATTCCTATGGCAGCATCTAAAGTCTTATTGTGTAAGTTTACCAAACGATGGTTTAAATCTCATGTAAGAAAATGATTAATTGGTATTGTCAAATGCCAATATTTTAGAGTTGTGTGTCTGCTCCACTTTGAATAAAAGTATAAACAAAATTGTATTTTGTTTAGGATAAAGTTATTTAAGGCAAAATATACGTATTTAAGGCAGATTTCATAGAATTAAGTCTGTTTTTTGTATTACTAAATATATATAACTATATAATATTTCAAAGCACTATTTCAATTAGTATATCATGTGATTACCAATTGTCATCATTATTATTTGACTGTCTGCACGGAAACAAATTGTTTGGATAAAAATATATTGTAAATGAATACAACAAACACCTACACGACAAATGAATGACACTTGTAAAAGAAAAAACGAATTTGAAAAAAAAATTCTTCTCTGCCAATGTAAATACAATACCTGCTACTGACCTCGAAAATAATGAAATTATAATTGCAACTGTCAAATAGTGGTGGTAAAAGATGAGAACTATTCGTTCAATGCAATCTGGTGTGAGCGAACGCTAGTAGTTGACCGTGACCGTGTGGTGCGCGATCGCGGTGCCGGCGTGGTGCTGCGCGCTCGTCGTGTGCGTGAACGTGCCCGTCGCTACGCTGGTGGCGTTGCTCGGTGTGGCCGTCCGGACTTGCTGTAGTAGTCACGATTTTATTTTCATAATTTTACATTTATTGATATACGAGCCTGAAGAATTTATTTGCAGTATAAAGGTATACTTACTTGACTTGTGATTTGCATCACGGCCGTATTGCTTTGTTGGGTTTGTGCTACATTGGTTTCTGCCGGTCTACTTTCAGTAGTAGAAGCTCTGTAATATTACAAATATACTGTTATCAACAACTTTTAAAGTCATGTGTAATTTAAACGGCCATTCCATTGCCAACAGTGTTTTGTCGCCCAAGAATATTGGTTTCTTAACACATTGGTACATTTACGGAAATATAGAGAGTTTAGCCTATAATAGAAAATTTCAAGTTATGGCTTATAAACGAAAAGTATGCTAATGAATACTTGAAATTAAAAAGAACGTTTTTTTGTACCTAGTGTCGTGTTTCCGCTCGAGGAGCTCCGGTGCGTCCTTATCGCACTTATTGCAGTCGCCGCAGTCTTCGCCATCGGCCGCCGGCTCCGCGTTGGCGGCACCGTCGCCCGCCTCCGTGTGCGTTCGACGATGTGATACCAGGTGACCTACAAACAACAGATTGGCTTTGTTACATTTCATTCTATTAATTCCCATACAAATAAAAGAATATTTGTAATTGTCAAAGTACGGTTAAGTATAGAACAATAAGTTCATGACGGTAGTAACTTTGAGCGTATATTGCAAAATGTTTTAAATTCGAATATCAATATATTATTATCGACTGTGGACATTTTTTGAATATCAAATCTTAATATACAGACATTTCATTTCACAAGAAAATGCTATAAAAGTAATGGTGAAGTAACACATAAACAATACCAGTTATTCGTCAAACAAGAATTTATAAGTACAGTGTGAAACACAGCAACTTAACAGAAGGATGTAACTAGTCAGAATTTCAATTTTAATTTTACTAGTTTTGACATTTCTAATATATTATGTAATAGACATATAAACTTTTATTCTAAGACTGTAAGAGTACAAGTTTCACACAATATGATAATTGTACATACAAACACACCTTTACACATGAATTCCTTTGAACAGACTTCACAGCGGAAAGACTTGGCGTTATTCGACTTATTGTGAGACCTCTCGTGGAAGAGCAAATTTCCCTTTAAGGCGAACGATTTTCCGCACTCGCCACAACTGAACGGTCTTTCGCCGCAACTGTGTGATCTGTAAGAGATATATTTAAAAAAATACAATTTATAATGCAATTCGATGTTTCAATTCATAATGGTTCCCTGCGTCTAATTTTGGGGATAACTGAACCTTTTACATTGAGGATTGGATAAAATCAGTTTTCAACTATGAAAATACCTCGGCGACTGAGGAATGCATGCAAGACTAAAATATCTTAACGGAAGCAACTATGGTATATGACAACCAATCCCAGCATACATTTGTAAACTTGTTTTTGTTCCAAATTAAATATATCTTAAGTGCAATATGATAAGACAATAAAATTACCGCATGTGATTATTGAGGTGCTCCTTCCTGGTGAATGGTTTGAAGCACACTTTGCAGGCGTGCGGCGTGTCGCCCGTATGCTGTTTCAAGTGGTTTGTCAAGTGCTCCTTGCGCGTAAATGTCTTGTGGCAGAACTCACATCGATGAGGGGACTCACCTGTGTGTATCCTGTATGTTGGAAATGTAATGATTATTGAGTTTCGTTTTTTTTAGTAATCACTTCACGTCAAATCAGGCAAAATGAACATTTGTACAGCCAAAATAAACTAATGTTATGAAATCTGGATTTTCATCTGAAACCGGCAACGTCGTTTAGACTAGTTTAATCGCACAATGTTCCAGTACAATTCTATCGGATTGTCAATTCTTGTTATGTCGACGTAAATGCAAGTTACCTGACGTGATTAGTTAGATGTTCCTTGCGCGAGAACGTCTTGGTGCAGAAGGGACACTTGTGCGGCGTCTCTCCTGTATGCAGGTGCACGTGGTTCGTGAGGTGTTCCTTGCGCGAGAACGATTTCGTACAGTACGTGCACTTGAACGGAGTCTCGCCCGTGTGTTGCCTGGATTGAAATTAAAATTTCGAATTACGACAATTTATTAAACTGAAACAATAGATTAACATCCTTTACATATTTCTTATAATAAGATCATATCAATAAGCAACTCGAAATATATAAATATTCACTCCTTTTTCGCTCGAAAAGAAGAAACTCAACAATATTTATAAACACTCAATAGCGGTGCGAATGAATGTAGTACGTCGTCGCGTATATTCGAATGGGCCACGAGAGGATGGGCGTGCGCGGGTGAGCGGATACGTACCGTACGTGGCAGACGAGGTGCTCCTTGCGCGTGAAGCTCTTGTTGCAGTAGGAGCAGGCGTGCGGCGCGTCGCCCGTGTGCTGGCGCAAGTGGTCGGTGAGGTGCACCTTGCGGGCGAACGCGCGCGGGCAGTACGTGCACTTGTGTGGCGTTTCGCCCGTGTGCTGTCTGCGCAACAACAGTACATTCCGATTCGATACATAATCACTTTCAATTTCAATTTCAATATCGCATGTTGCAATTCGGGCCAAAGCAGCAGGAATTATATGATTTCTACCCGAACGCCCAAATCGGAATGCACAATGCCGTGCTACAGATGGGACGGTGAAACTTCACACAAATGCCGTGTTCGATTCGCCGGGGACGGCCCCGGTAAGTAATAGATTTTGTAATATTCACTTAACCTTACCTTATCTGCGCCGGTACGCAACGAACGTGCTAGTTACATGCATACCAATATAAAGATAGACATGCCTCGGGACTTGTGTGAACAATCTACGATTTTGGAAATAATACTTCTATGGCGGTCGATTGTAGCACAGCATTGTCGAGTTATTGCAACATTGAATATTTAAATTTAACATTATGACGAGAAGAAACATTATACATTCAATAAATTATAACATTGTAATGTAATAAAATTAAAAATGACAACACATGCACTATAAGGTCAAGCATTACACTTACACTACGACGAAATGTAACTATAAAAATACATAATCTTCAAACGTACCTTTTTGCTAGAAGTGCTCATGAGCAAAAATAGATGATGGATAAGCTAAAACTAGATAACTAATATTTTCGTGCCATCAGTATTATATTTAGCTTACTGATTTATATTTACCCAGAATAGTGAACATCCAATACGATTCACTTTTTGTACTTCACTGTTGTCGAAAAATATGGCTACGAAAGACGATTTACAATTATCATTACGTGCACAAAATTAATTTTACCGGTATGTCAAATCCATCGTTTTCTAAGTACCAAGCATTTTAGGAAGCATACCAATCTGTGCCATCCCATGGCACTACCATCATACTAAAAGTTCTGTACTCTCTAAGTGACATAAGTTGACGTGACTTTTTGTAAACTTCCATTCAGACTAGTGAGCATAACGTTGTAGTTGTTTACGAGCCTTACCTGATATGATTGGTGAGATGTTCTTTCCTAGTGAACGACTTCGCGCAGTAGGTGCACCGATGCGGAGATTCGCCGGTGTGTTGCCGCACGTGATTTGTGAGGTGCTCCTTGCGCGTGAATGACTTCGTGCAGAACGAACACTTGTGCGGAGATTCGCCCGTATGTTGGCGCACGTGGTTCACTGGAAACATATGTTTCTCAGAGAGAGTATTTTTAAGCCTTTTTGTTTTTTTCCAATCATGTCTCAAAAACGTTTCAAGTCTAAATTACTTCAAGAAGAAAAAATTACAGGTTCTTGTATTAGAAAAGACAAAGCAGAAGCAACATTGAAATGGTGTCGAAATGCCTAATTGGTGTTTCTTGTTATAATCACCACATAGTATAAAACAAAGTAGCTTTTTCTGTCCCTATGTCCTTATGTATGCTTAAATTTTTAAAACTACGCAACGGATTTTGATGCGTTTTTTTTAATGGATAGAGTGATTCCAGAGGAAGGTTTATATGTATAATAATATATGCGCGGGACGAAGGCGCGGGCAAAAGCTAGTGTAATATAAAGTAGTGATTACCTAAGTGGTCTTTTCTGGTGAATGCTTTGGGGCAGTAGCCGCACTGGAAGGGCGTCTCGCCGGTGTGCTGGCGCACGTGGTTGACGAGGTGCTCGCGGCGCGTGAACGACTTGGAGCAGAAGTTGCAGCGGTGCGGCGACTCGCCCGTGTGCTGCCGCACATGGTTCAGCAGGTGCTCCTTCCGGGTGAACGTTTTTGAACAGAAATCGCACCGATGGGGCGTTTCACCTGGAACCGGTCACAAATGATAGGAATAAATAGCGCTTTACCATTGTAGCGTGTCATGAATGCCAATAACAACGAATGATGAAAGTAATGAAAAACACTAAGTCAAACTGAATGCGATATGTTCTCACATTAGTTTATGAAAATGGCAAAACTTATCATCGACATCTCATTAATGTATAGGATCTATGTATATAAACAAATTTAAATGATAACTCCTCAGATCATGAAATTATTATGCTATTTAACATTAAATTGAATATGTTATGTATATTTTATTCACAAGATTCTTCTTGGTACCATCAAGGTGTTTTCCTACTAGATTGAAAATTTCACACCCAGCCATGTGATCTGTTAAACACACCAAAAAAATATTTTCACAGGTAATGTAATGATTGAAATTATTTCTAGCGAATAGTAAGTGTTTACTGATGACGTAAACTAAAAACCACATGCACAATTTAAAAAATAAATAAACCAATATAAATGGTAACGGTAAACACCGGAAATCCAAGCCTTACACCAGGAGCACACCGACGGATAACAACAAAGGCAACATTATTTCAATACATTTTTGCAACAAATCAACTGTTAATTTGACCGGGTGACAATAAATTTATTTTCCAGAGTTACTTGACACTGGTCAGAGTGACAGCATTCAAAATACCTAGTTGGTGGTGTACAAATTGAAAGCTATACTAACCCGTGTGCCACAATATGTGATTGGTGAAGTGTTCCTTTCTTGTGAAGGACTTTCCGCACAGTTCACAGCGAAACGGGGTATCGTTTGTATGCGACCTCATATGATTCACTAAATGCTCCCTCCTAGTATACTTCTTGCCGCATATTTGGCAATGGTGCGGCGTTTCACCTATTCATGTGGGGCAGAAAATAAAATGTTAACATTAAATGATGCAACTATGTCATTCGATAGAATCATTAAGTCTCCCGACGATTGTTCGAATATTGTGTAAGATTACGAGGTTCGACTTATGAAGTCACATAGATTTGCTCTTTAGACATATTTTTTGGATGTTTCTTTGAATAGTTGAATCATTCAATAACTTTCTTACTTTCTGCACCACTAGGATAAATTGTTTCGGTGCAGGCTTGGAAATTCCATATAAACTGAATAATGATATTTTACAATAAAACTTAAATAAATCTAAAGAACAAGGAAACTCGCTACCAAACTATAGAGATAATAAAAAATTAAGTAAATCGATGACGAAATCTAAGTAATTAAAAATAGCATTCAAATTATGCATACTACATAAACTGTAAGAACTATATGTAGGGAAACAATGGATCTGTTAGGAAATAGGATGATCGCACTACAAAAAAATAAATATAGTTGAAAGACGATCATTTATTGTTGTGCTAATATTCTATATGTGTATATCCTCATTTAGAACAAAACAAATGATCATATTAAAACAGGATTATTTGTTTAGTATTATGTTGAGAAAGAACAAACAAACAATCCTATTATTGTTGTTAAAAAATATTGTGTTACTTTGACTTTTTGGGGCTTACAATGTAATACAAAAAAAAACGGAAAAACAAAGAAGCAATATATACCTAGTTGGAAAGCAAAGTGTGCAAGATCTCCATTTTGCTAATCTTGCAAACTTTGCATTGATATACATATAAGTGTGCATATAAATATAAGATTACTCCATCGCCGAAGGGGCCCATATCAATATATATTTACAAGCAGACTGAAAGTAGAAAGCGGTTAAAAGACATAGTATATCTACAAAACTCACATGAATCAAAATTATTTGTTAGTCACACAATGAACACAGCTGAGTTCATATGCAAAAAAAAATCTAGTATAGTAGTGCCAGTTGTTCCTCTTAGTTTAAATTTTTTGTCAACATTACAATAAATAAAAGTGATTTAATAGTTATCCTAAATGAATTGCAACCATTAGGATTTATAAGTAACTATTATAAAAGTGAATGACTTTTTCCCACATTGTTCCCTAGTTGTTAATTATTGCACCTTCGATGAATATCTTTAAAGGATGAAGTCATTCTCCTATTTTTTTTAGATACTTTAACTAAGTCTCATTTTGTCTTTACATACATTTTGTGAGATGTGCGGGCAAGTGGTGTTTAACAATCACTGAACTCAACCTATCATAGTATAATGATGCATGATATGTAATTTAAAAAACAATCCGGCAGTACAAATATAGCAATGTTATCTGCACCGTTTGTTATGTATGTCCATACCCGTGTGCCACATGACGTGGTTCATGAAGTGCTCCTTGCGCGTGAAGCTCTTCTTGCAGATGTCGCAGCGGTGCGGCGTCTCGCCCGTGTGCTTGCGCACGTGATTCACCATGTGCTCTTTGCGGGTGAACGTCTTCGCGCAGTACTGACATCTGGACACACACACACACACAGGTTGCATATTTACAATTTGCGAATGTTTCTTATGAGTCATTAATTACAGTACATTCATATGACTAAAATGTAATTATCGACACACCGAATTATTGTTTATTATGTATTTATTTATATATGTAAATTCCACTTAAATACGTAACTAAATCCTAAGTCTGATACAGAATTTCAAGACTTATTTTTTCACCCCCAGGGATGGTATTTTTTCAAATTTAAATGGGAAGTTAATATAAGAGGTATCAATTATTAATTAAGGTTATCAATCAATTAGGAATCGCCTTTTACCTAAACATATAAATGGGACATGAACACACTTAATAATGGCAATGTCGTAATAGTTCAGAGAATGGCACATTACCTGTATGGTGTTTCGCCAGTATGACTTCTCACGTGGTTATCGAGGTGTTCTTTGCGTGAGAATGTTTTATGGCAGGTTGTGCAAGCATACGGCTTGTCCTGTGTTAACCTCTTCGTTTGTCTTTCGGCGGGGTCACCCGCTGTCATGTAACAATTACGAGTAATTAATTTCATTACATTGTGTGCAATGGAAAAAATAACTTACTTTGTTCCGGTTTATTTTTCTATCTAAGCAATAACAACTGTGAGTCGTACGACGAACATGGACGAATATAGAATAAAAGCAAATATTATTATCACTGGGTCAGGGCGATGAGAAACTATTAACGGGTCTATATTTTAATCGAAAATCCATTTTTTTTACCTAAATGACATTTCCCATGTCTTGATAATTCTACAGGATTAGCGAAAGCAGTACCGCATACTTGACATGTGTATGGTTTACTTTCTCCATGATATCGCCTGTGGAACAAGAGGAATGTTAAAAATATATTACATAAATTTACTAACCAATCAATACCAAAAATTTTCAATTACTTTTACACATATACTAATATTAATTACTTTCAAACATCTTATTTTTAAATCTCATTTACCTTTATTAACTTAATCGCTTTTACCTACCAGCAGTGACCAGTAATTTACGTTATAATAAAAAAAATATTTACCTATGCACAATAAGTTGATAACGAAATTGAAATATTTTTCCGCAAATATCACATGCGTGATGACCGGGCGAGGAGTCCGCTTCCGACATAGCTGCACTTGTTCCAGCTTCCGATTCAACTTCATTTATAACCTACACAGAGATAAATATATGATACGAAATCTAACAATTACATTGATGTTTTAAAAATATCACAAGAATGTATTCAACAGCAAGTAATGATCTCATTTTGTTGTCACTAATATACCAAGCTCAGTGATGAAGCTCTATAGCCGAGCTACTTTAATGCAAACAACGTTTTGTAAATAATGTGAAATATACCTTAGTTTGTTGTTGCCCCTCCGTGTTAAGCTTGCCAAACACCTCATGGTAGGCGAGCAGCTGTGACAGGTCTTCGACGTTCACTTTGTACATGGCGTGTAGATCGTTTTCCGCCGCTCCGGCCGAGATCTTGACTACTGCGCCCTCCATGCCCATGGCGCCAACGTTCTGTATAAGATAATTTGTATATTAGAGACGGCAAAATATTGAATTCATTTTGACGAAGATTATTAATAAATAAATGCACAAACTGCTACAAGTTAATTTATTGTATCGTAATTTAATTATCAGCTTTCATTACGACTAATTCGAGCCGTAGATAAATTCAAATTAAAGGGTTTAAAAAAAATACCTTTAAATCCTTTATTTCCTTGATCTCAGTGGGTATGGCGAATTGTGTTGCTTCAATTTTGCCGACAGCCTTCTCGTCCTTCACGATGGAGAGCGGATCGGCCACGCTGGTTTCTATGGAGGTGGTGCCGTCCGGATTTTGTGTTACCAAGATATTCGCCGGTTCGCCGGTCGCTTGTTCTATCCGTACAACACTGTCGATTACCTATAATTTTCGTCTGTATTAAATACACAAGCTGCGCAGCGAACAACTTTTGTCTGATTGATTCGACATAGATTATACATATACAATATAGTACTTAAACGTAAATATAAAAGTTTGTAAGCCCAAAAAGTGGATTTCCTACATGTTTAATAAGGCCAGTATTAGAAAGAATGTAACGACTACAACAAACATTCACTCTGAACTACAAATTTAACACTGAGCTAGTTCTATTTCTGTCTTACATCTTGTCTATGGTAAAAAACTTATTATTACATTACATAAGAAACGAATTTCAAATTTGCTTTTCAATACTTTCTTAAGTTAAAATTCCACTACATTTTTTTAACGGTCATTATTCCTTACCTGATGATGGCCAACAATTTGTTGCAACTGATGGACGGTGAGGGTGTGGTCTGTAGGCATTTTAATACTCTCGTGTAGATCCTCCTTGTCAACAAGTTTGCTGGATCCCGGCTCTACCACGGTGACAATCCCATCTTCGCTTACTGTCAATTGAATCTATGGGACAAGCGAGTACTATGAGAAATCTTATAAACGGTTTGTAAGTCCCAAAAGTAATTATCATTACTTTGCTAAGCATGCGGCTAAGAACACAATACCTTTGCTTCTACAATTACTACAAAAATAAATGTACCTTACATTGAGAGCGTATATTTTTTCTAGAGTCAATTTTACTAAAATATTTTGTATGCAAAACATGTCCAGTGCAAAGTGTAACATTATGGAAATCATTTGGCGATCGACAAAATTAATTCAAATCATGCTTTTCAGACAAAGCGACTGGGCGGCCATAATGTGCAAGATTTTTTTCTATACATAAAATAAATAATTATTTGAATATGTAAAGGACCTTGCCTACAATTCAATATGCAACACGTCCATGAGAAATTCATCTAAAAACATGCAAATTACTGTAACATATATGCTTTCATATAACAATAATGTTATGGACAATACTCAAGAGTTTATATTTAACAGCCATTTCGTTTTAATTTCCTTATAAATGCAATCAATATTTCCTAATACACATCTCACTCACCTCGCTGACCTGGATGGTAGTGTATACAAAGCAGCGTGAAGTACAGGATAGGATATTTTGATTACAAATATAAACACTGTTATTATAGGTATTAGCAAACTCGTAAGAAATCAAGAAGTGCTTTTTTTTCCGAAATTTTAGTATACAATTATCAGTTGAAATTGACATAATCAGATCACACCCACATATTGGACAAGAGACATGGCGTCAATCTAGATGGAGGAGGGTTGTTAAATAACTGATACCATTTTGACTTTTGTTTATTTATAAGAGAGTAACAAACAAGCAGGCAGCAGTTACAAATGTGCACTGCCGTCCAGGGACATCTGCAACCGACCTACAATAAGGAGAATGAATCCCACTTCTAATCTATGAATGTGGAATCCATCCGTGGTACTGTGAGCACACATGCATGTGCACACCTGCATACCCACAAACACACACACACACACACACGCGCACGCACACACACGCACACACAAACACACATTTAGACAGAGAACCACTCCGACCCCCAAATGAATACATTTGTTAATTAATTTCAGTTCAGACGTCTGCAGAGCTGAGTTATGAACCCGCAACAGAACCTTAGTATCCAGTAGTTACAATATTGTATTTAATAATAAAAGTGAACATAAATTACAAGTTATTTATTAATAATAACAAACCTGTTGATTCGTATGGTCCTGCCGAGTAGCCGCCAAAAGCTGTTGTTGAAGTAAGTGCTGTTGCTGTTGTTGTTGATGTCCCTGCACACAGTAAAACAAGTAATGTAATAATTGTGATAGAACATTGATATTGAAACATTGATGGAACATTTAATTAATTCAAAATAATTTATATAATTTCTGGCATACTTTTTAATTCTCATTATCCAAGGTATAATAAGTAATTGTCAAGTCAAGAATCAAACAAAAATGAGTTGGTAAATCTTAATCTAAGAAGTAACAATTACGATTATGGAAAAGACTTCATAAAGCTAAATAACTTCAAAGGTAATATGCATATTTATGATATTTCTATAAGCATTCAAATAAGCCAGAAATTTAAAAATGGAAGTACAATTCTAGAATAGATTGCCAACAGATTTCATACTTATACTTCAATAATACAAGCCCATATAACACAGATTTTTCCTAATGGAGATTGATGAAAACTTTTACTATATTTATTTTTATCATTATACCAATCACACCACAGATTATACAATTAAGTTACTTGAGCAAATAAGTGCACCACATTCCAACTAAGTTATACCCCCTAAATACTGATTTGTTATTTTAAATGTATACACATAATATTTCCCCAATAAATAAAGAAGATAAAACCATTTTTATTTTTGTGTTACAAGCGAATGAGATTTATTTTCTCATTTACCATGCACACAATAATCTATTGAATCAAAGTTGATATTATTGTCTCCACATGCAGTACAGAATTTCTGATTATTGAATAGAAAATAAAATATATTTACGAGTACTCAAATATAAAAATTTCATGCAAATAGACATATTCAAATCATGGGAAGTATGTAAATCCTACTGTCTACACAACAGCAACAGGTTTTAGCATTCCGGCTAGTATCAGGAGTGGGTTACCACATCATTTACCATATCAATGTTATGGTGTTGTACAAACTCGACCCGGTTATTGGGTACCTGCTGATGAGAGCCTTGGCTTGAGCTCACCGTCACCTGCGCGCCAGTCGACGCCTGCTGGCTTGTGAGCTCCTGCTGTTGGCCGTGTGTCACAAGCGCTTCTAGAAAGAGAAATTATTCCATTTCAAATTAAACATTTGGTAAAACATAGGGACTTATTGAAAACAAGCTTAAATGCCATAACTATTCATAACAATCACTATTCAAGACTTTAACATGATTTAAAAAAAAAACTTTATAATATAAATGGAAGCTTTGTAATATTGGAATTTCATACCTGATGTCCATAGTAATTCTTGGATTTAAAATTTTTATTTCAGATTTTACTTGTATATAAAGTTTTACACAAAATAAAATAGAGACAACTTGTCAGAAATGTTATATTGTAATACATATTATAATAATAAATGGCATAATAATAATGTACATGAACAAAGGCTTTTTATGAACATATGAGTGATCAATACATACATGTAATTCATAATGTTAGGAAAAGTAGGGTAAGTTTTTCACTATAATTAATGCTTATATTTAGCAAGGTACAGAAATTTTCATTTAGTCACAGTACTGACAAACTATCGTAATGACTATTTAATCTACATAAGAAACATATAGAAAAGTATTTAATATGGCATGAGTTTACATATTATGCTGGAAATTATTATATCATTGATTACCTGTGTCTGTCTATTTCAACTGTACATTTATGGATTATTTGAGTAGTAAGCACTTAATAGTTCAGATATATGATATCACTAAAAGCATAACTAGTATGAAAATAATAAACAGATGGCTCATTTTTCATGACATACTCCCTCCTGTATAGATGCGATAATTGAACGAGTTATGAAACATATTCTTACCATGTGTTTGTCCAGATTGAGTGGCAATAATTTGAGGAACAGGTAACTGCTGGCCTGCCGTGGACACTGTGACCTGTTGTTGACCTGCATGATGTCCGAGTATGATATTTGGATCACCATTGAGTATGCCGTGGGTCTGACCAAGGTCCTGTAACAGCTTGCATAGTTAACACAATAGCAGATTAGTTACATTTGCCAGTTGCCATAATAACAATTACTCTGATAATGTCAAAAGCATGAAGCCAGTGTTAGTATGGTAACTGACTAATGCATGAGGTTTAGATATTTATCTATAGTTAAGTAGGTAGTATACATGTTTTCAGTAATGAATAGCGTTCACAAATATTTTTATATTTATCTATACAATGAATATTGTAACATACAACATGCTGAACAGAAAATGTTTAGCTGAAATTAATGAATTGCTTTGCAAAAAAGAAAAAAACGGATGTCATAAATACCTGTACAGGTTTTCCATTTTCAATTCTTGCATTCGTAGGCAAATTGTATACGGATACTTGTGGTAGTGGGCCAGGAAATAAATTTGTAAATACCCAATACTTGGCAACGCTCGACAAAGCTACGTTCACCGCTGCCGAGTTTACAGAATTTACTCTCAAGTCGGTCGCTGACGTTGTCGGAGGTAGATTACTGGCCTGCTGTTGCTGCTGCGCAGATTGAACTCTTTGATTCTGTGACTGTAATATTTAAAATTCAAATATAAACATTAAACACAAACGATGTAGACTTTGTTAGTAATTTCAAACATAATCACTCGAACCTCTGAATTGCCAGGCGGCTGGCCACCACCCGTATTGATATTGTGGTGTTCTTGATTCATTTTCAGTCCTTATAAAACTAAACACATATAATAGTAGTGAAATTATTTACAAAAACATAACATATTTTAGAATTCTACGTATCGGCATTGTCATAATTTGACTGTCATCGAAATGGAAGCGCGGGGGACGCGACGGGCCGCCATTATGAAACTTATCACACAATAACATTTTTCCAACTGTCCTTGTAAACCCTTAATTTTTAACACAATATTCGGCTATGCCAGTAGTTCTACAAAAGAGTATCATTTATTCACTAAAAGAAATTGTTTTTTAGTTTTTTGTACACAGAAACAAAGTTTTTAACATATTTTTTCTTCAGATATCGCCATGAGCGAAACGAAAACGAACGAAAGTTTGTCATAAGCAGTGCTACCAACAGACCAAAAGTAATTCCAAGCAGTTTTTTTTAAATTTATATATCAACGTGATTCCTCAAACGATCAAGATGTATAAATAAAAACATGTAATTTTTAATGCTAGATACGAATATAATTATAGTCAAATTGAATAAGAATAACTGAGTAGTGAGAAAATACTAATATATGAAATTTCATTATTATTCAACAGATGGCGCTTTTATTAATTTATATTAACAGGCATGCCAACGTACAGCTGCTATATTTATGATCATCACATTATTAATTATTATCTTCTAATATCTGTAGTAGTTATATCATATATAGGGAGCTGTATTATATACATTTTGTTTAAGTTTAGCGCTTATATTTAAAACTTAAAGTGGGTTTGTCAAATTAATTCTATACCTAAATTTGACGTACTTTTCCAAAGTTTTGGCGCGAAACTTAAGAAAGAAATATCTACACAACTTAACAGTTCGCCTTCGAATGACAGCTACTAGTACCTAGTTGTTTTTTTTCTCCGAAGTAGGTGTTTGTTTTAGTAACAAAGTAGGTACATCATTAGGGCGGGGCACAACTTCATTTTGAATTTCGTTTTTACCCTCTTCACCCCCGCAGTGAGCGGAACAAAAACAATTGCAAATGTATAGTATATGTTATACAGTCAGATAAATCGTCGTAATATGAACTTTTGTATTGAAGGAAAATTCATATACGTAATACTAAATTACAACAACGGAAGAAAAAAAATTTTTTCGTTACTAATCGTACGCATTGACGAGACTGTCGTTATATCAGTTAGGGGAAAACATGACATATTACGTTAAATCATAGTTATTAATACTATAATACCGGGTTACCATCCAAATTGGGATGAGACTCCTCTGAACTAGATAGGGCTTAGGACAATCTTTCAAATCGTCGGGACTTTGGGGTAACAATCAGAAGAAATAAAAATAATAAAAAACAAAGTATTACGTTAATTCAAACAGTTAATGTTTCAAAAACTAACGGAATACAGTAAATTATTGAAATAGAGTGTAACACAAAATTATGATATTCTTGTTTATAGGACGTCATGTGCATGCTGAACACATTACGCTTTAAGAGTTGATATTGTTGCGATCCATTCATTAAGGAATAAAGTAAGAAAAGCGATACATGTCGTAAAAGCGTGTCAAGTTAAAATTATTAATTTCATATTGCTGCCCCTTTACATGAGGCCGTTTGTCGGGATATTTTTATTTTTTGCCGGGAGTCGTGCGAAATCTCAAGAGAACCTAAACAAATCCTGACCATCTGACAAGCCTAGAACCAGACGAAGAGTTTTGTTAAATCTTTTCTGGTGTTATCTTAATTTTGGAATCTACATGGGGACACATGTTGGTTAATAAAAGCCATAAAAACAACATGTATACAGCCAACTAACCTCTGTATATAAGGTATTATTACAACATATATTTACACAAAAAAGTTGTTTGCGCGTACCTTCATGTTGTGTTAAATATACTTTTTTTGGACCCTTATTAACTGTTCTACTGCTAAATACGGATATACTCTCATTCTGAGGTGTGCAGTTAACTCACGATGTTTTCCTTCACCATTATAGCGAGTGATATTTACATTTTTAAGTTATAAAACGCACATAACTTTGAAAAGTAAGAGATGCTTGCCAGAATTTAAACCCAGACTCTAGAAGTGGGAGACTGAATTTTAAGCCACTAGGCTGTCACTGCTTAGGTTAATTAATTAATTAATTAATTAGCAATACATTTTATTATGAATGTTAACTATTTTAAATGCGTATAACAGCAGTTATATACGTAATACACGCATATAATACACGTAAAGTACCCGTAACATAGTACCTATAGTTGTATAGATTTTATGTAAATTTGGATAAGAATGTAGTCCTTCTTATATCAAATATTGCTCAGAACATTTGAAATTCTATGGATAATAAAATGACAAGTTGCGAGTTGTATATAATTGCATTTATACGTCAGAGTTTAACTGGTATGTCGGAACTTGAAGCGTATTCCGCTAGGACTATACCGAGGCTCAGTAATAAACGCGAGGCTGTACGGGCCGCGCGCTCCGCAGGTCACGGGCCGCGTAAACATTTACGTAAACTTTGAAAACTTTTTGAACTGATCGCGTTTGTTTCTTTTGCTGTTCTGACGAAAGTGCTAATTGGACACCAATAGACTGAAACGATATCATAATTGAAAATTACAATTCAGTTGCAAAGACCAACGATTTTACTGCACATTGTCGTTTGTTTAGAGTTTCGCCAACAGATCGTTTTACCGGCGCGGTAAAATCACAGGTTTGTATGTGTATTGTTTACTGGCAAATTGGATAAATTTGTTTAGGTATAATTGTATTATGTGTATAACAGTTGTAGTCCGTGACGTGCCTGGTAGCTTGCCAATTTTCTTTCAAGAATTGTCTCTAGCAATAGTCG
>DWDX01001412.1:0-18863 GCA_018245675.1 Agara michaeli | reverse complement strand
AACGTAACTGGTGAAATGTGGGGGTGTACTACACTCCTCTGCCTACCCCTTAAGGGGATTACAGGCGTGATGTTACTTATATTACAAATTATGTGAAACCACAAATGTTACCTACACACAGACCAAGCCTTCACCAGTATACTTCTTAATAAATACTCATACATATATATTTATACTTAGGTTTTTCTTTGCGACACGGTTTTTCAATAATTTTCAATGAGACTAACGTCAGCATTATGAAAAGCAATGTAATTGACCTACATATTGAAATGAATACTTCACAGTTGTATATATAATCATGCTGTAGTTGATTTTGAGTATCATGTTCATAAATAATATTATCTTGAAATATTTATTCCCATACTAATATCGGTTTCTTCCGTTTTGTTATATGTAATATCTCAGTTGGTTAACTAATCCATAGATACAATGATACTGATTCGAGGTATTGTCGATACCTCAGCTAACATTTGTGAGATTAGAAATACGAATCTTTAGTGTTTTTTTTTTTTTAATTCGGATATGTACTAAATGTTTGTTATGTACACCGTCGTTTCATTTTCTGTAAAAAAATTAAAAACCATCCTGGAAAAACAAAGCTGTTACACGGAATAAAGCTCAAACATCGGGCAGCACCTACATTAAAAAGCGCCATCCTCCTGACAATGCGCTCCGGCAGGTTTAAGCAGCGAGCACCGGAACAATTTAAAGCGGTTTCAGCGGATTTACGGAATGAGCATAAATTTAAGCGCAACGCTCCATTTTTATTTAGTCCGTTAAAATTATTATATTCAAAACAATGAAAGTTTAAGTTAGGGCTAAATCTAATATACGAGTACCTACGCTACTATTATATTTCACTGATTATATAAATAAAAAACGCATTACCAAAATAAAGAGTAGCCATAATACAACCGCTTATAAAGCGCGGATACACAAAGTGCGTGAGGCAGTACAGTCACAGTTATAACACCTTATTGGAGGCTTTTACAGTCACCTTGTTCCCGTCATTTTACTTCCGTTTTCAGATAAATAATGAAAATTATTTTCCTAAAAGAAACACGCGCGAAACTATGTAGTTCATACGAAGAACGCTTTTAAAACACGGATACAAGATGTGCTTTAAGATACAGAGTGCTGGTGTAAATGGTGCAGAGTCGAAAAAAGAGTTGCTCCCCAAGGAAACCAGGTCTCAATATGAAGAGGAACTATGAATTGGGAGCATGCATCCATAATGACGGACAGATATTCTTCGTTATGGTGCATTGCGGTAATGCTTACAAAATGATATAGTCTAAAGTTTCTTGTATTATTTATAATTTCTTAATGCACTAAGAACGTAATAATAACTGTAGAAATATTACTATGTCTCTCGTAATCTCAGTAACATAAACAAATAAATGTTTGCAAACACGTCGAGAAATTAGAAGGTGAAGAATTTAATTATGTTAAAGTAAAAATTCAATACCCAGATACATGTTATACATAATTACGCGCTGAATCTTTTAAACTTCGTGATTAATTTAATTTAAAGCGTTGACACAGTTTAAGATCGTGCATAAGATTTTCACCTTGCTTTTATAATTTTGAAATCATTTATTTTTTCTCTATTACGTTGTGCTCGCTAAAAGATACTGTAAGTTCATTTAATTCTAGAAATGTAAACTAATCCGTAATCGTAATGTAAGACTATATCCAATCTTGTAACAATTTCTGAAATTATTTATTTTAATTTACAGTGTTCCAGACTTAGTTTGCTGTTATAAAAGGTCTTTAAAGTCCTTTTGGTGGACGATACGTTTGGTTAGCTATTGTTGTTTACACATAGTCAGTTTGAAATCATTGAAGAGAGTGCGCATACTTATTCTCTTAAGACGTTTCCTCTGACTCTATTATTCCTCATATTGAACGTATAGTACAAGATATGTGCAGTTGCACAAATACGGGTCTAATACCCCAGATTCTTACAGAACTTAAAGACAAAGTACCGGTAGAAAAAGTCGGTAACAACAAGCAGAAAGCTGCATCGCTCGCATCGCATAAAGCTCAACATGGACGTACACTCAAAGTAATCTGGACCGCAGCCAGAATTAACGTTCCAGTAATTCTAAGGGATGTTCGATTTAAAGACAGGTGTCTGCCAGATGAATTTATTTTTGTAAACATATAAAAGTTCTACATACAACAACGATAAAGTGACGAATACTGCTGTCAAACAAGGTACAGCGTATTTTGCAAAGGTTGATAAATTTTCCTTAGGTGAATCATCTTTAAGTACGAGTATGATCCAATATCGAATATTTTTAACAAACACAACAACGACAACATACCGTCACGCCGGGTCCCTAACGGGGTAGGCAGAAAGCACCGAGTGACAAACACATGTATATTAACTAATCTACCTATTGAGAGTATGTATAATATATGTCTGCTAGGTTAGATATTTTATATGACTTTTTATGTACATAAAGGTTCATCACCACCACTATTACCATCTTCATAATCATCATCAGTCTATATCAATCCACTGCAGGACAGACCTCTCCCTGAAATATTATAGTTATTTATATCATGCAGTACGTTGCAATTTTTAACCGTAATAAAAACCTGATAGAAACTTGCTATATGCTACGTAAACATAAATAAAGATAAAAATTCAAACATAACAAAAAATAAATCCTCAGCTGCATACGTGTAAAACGATAGTTCCAAGTTTTAACTTAGTCAAGAATAATCGCCGTATAAAGTTTATGTCTGCGCCCGATCCGCACACTATTCGTAGCACGAACTTTAGAACAACAGGAGAAAGTTTCGCCTGTAGCGGTGCGCCCGCAACACACGACCCTGGCGAAGTCATGTCACTGGCAGAATTTACATACACGATATCTGTATGTGAAACTGATACAACATAAAAGAGATAACAGTACAATGGAATATAAGGGACGACTAACCGAAGAAGACTTACATAAACATTTTCAACAGCAACACCGGAAGAAACTGCCCACAAAGCTCAACACAACAATAATAAAAACACAAAATACAAATTTTAACGGTTAAAGCGTTTCCTATCAAAACGCCAGTCTCGTACTTACTCAGGCTTACCGTCTTATTCTTGATCCCCGCACGCTTGACGTAATAGATCGTTCCCGAGGAGTCTCCCAAACCCGCTGGAAGTGTGGAGTAGATGTTTATTAATGCCATATTTATAATCTCGCCTCAATATAACCTCAATACTTTATATTACTCAGTGAAGCCATTTTCGCCGGATTTCCTCGCCAAAATGGGCACCGTTTATTTCTTTGCCGGATTAAGTATAAAGCGATTGACACTTTATGTTTTTCAGTAAGGGCTTAATAGTTTTCTTACTAGGCTTTTACCTCTTTCTTTTATCTTACTAAAATACCGTAAGCAACCCTTAAGTACATACCGTCGCTTCAATGCACCTGTTTTTCCTACTATACACCTTTGACATGAGTATTTGATATTACCAATAGGCGTAAAGCAATACGTGATATTAACAATAAGTGAAAGTACAGGTTGACGTGGATTTAGCCAGCAATAATGGTCCCAGCAACAAAAACAAACAGCCCCTTCATTATAGGTCTTGGTACATACCCCACAATTAATTATTCCCAATTAATCCTAAGGACTTACGCAATTCCTCTTGTTATCTTATCAATTTGTCATGGCGAAATCGTTGCGAAGTTAATTGATATTGAATAAACAATTAAAACTCATAATGAAACATATTGTACACGTGTACTTTACTGATGATCTTATCTAAGTGTTAACATGACACGAAGATTGAGGATAAAATTATTATGTAGCTTTGCTAGCCAGCAAGGAATGCAGGTCGCAAGCATTTGCGACATGTATGCTCAGATACTAAGCTGGCAGGCACGTTTCAAACATTTTAAGTATATACATATGCATTTTACTTCATATATATATGCACACAGTCACTCGTATTTCCCACAAGAATAAGTAAAGTCCTGATAAACTTATTTCGTCTCTTCCACTTTCGTCTCTCTCTCTCTCACTCTTTAAAATCGTCATAAATGCTCTTTCAATAGAGGCACTCTTGACCTAGTCTTCTTTATGTACGTCTCATTATAGTGATTTGATCATAGTGCGTACGCCCAGGTCTATATCTATCGAATCTAGTATGAGTAAAAAATATATATATTTTCTCACTTGCACCACATAACTCAAAGGGATGCCATTGAGCAGTAACTTTTGCAGTTCGCGTGAGCTAAACTTTTACCGCGGCTCCTTTTAACACTTCTCCGTTTATTTACATTTTATTGCGCTGCCCTCATCGTAGTTGCCTAATTGCTTTATTTACTTTGTAAAGGCACCTTCAGTAACAAATGGCTAGATGGATAACTATGCTCATGAATAAGAATTAACAAATTAAGTATTGTAGTAGAAAGCGACTACCTCACAATTGCTATGACGATTTCGTGACGATTGAAGTGAAATAATATACAGCATTATATTGATTGCGTGTGGAAAGTAATATAAAATCAAGAGTATTTTTTGTGGCAATGCGCCCGTAACCCACATCGTATAGAAAACCGAAAATTATTCAGTACTAATGTCAGTTAGTCTAACGCAATACACCTACTGACTAATATGTACTGACAGTCCTAATTCTGCGGTACTATGTACTACAAATTAATAGCAACTAATGTTGTGTTTATGGATATATTCATAAACATGCTTTGCGATAACTTCACATTATTATTATTAATTACAGTACGATATTAATATTCAATTAAATTACTCGTCCGTAACATTTCATATGCTATAACCGTTTTCATTCAACATCAAATCCGTTTGCTTTTATCGTATCCGGTTTAAAGTGCATTAAAATTAATGCTGTTCATTTGCATTTAAAATACTTAACTGTATGACACTATTAGGTATATCTACGGTGAGTATGGTATTGTTAGTAGAAATGAATTGTAGTAGAACTCTTTAATTTAGGACGCACTTGAAAAAATACTTATTACTTATTTGTATGTTGTATTCGAGTAGTTCGTTGGAATAGTGTTTAGTAATGCTGACCAATGGACCATGAGTGCTGGGGTCATTTCTCATCCAGAACAAATTAGTCATTTCTTGAGCATGAGAATCTATCCAAATTATTATTACTACATTTCACACTAAACATTCTTGCTTGTACTTGGGTTAATAACAATATTAAAATAAGACCAAATGTTTCTGTTTATGGGAATATGAGCGCTTATGTCTATAAACAACACAAACGAATGAACGAATGAACGGACGAACAAGTGAACGATCAATTCGTAGCGGGGCTACAAGTTTATTGGAATCGTTCAAAATTCACCTTTATGTAGATAATTACATTCGAATGAAATTTAATAGTCCAGGTCAGTAATGGAATGAACTTCCAGCTGACGTATTCACGGAGCGCTACGACATGGCGCCCTTAAAAAAGGCGTGAAAAGAGCTCGACGACAAAACCGGAAACGTCATCTGGTGGCCCGTTTGTCTATTTGCTTGGTTAAATGTAAAAAAAAGGTCAATGATCCAAATAGAAAATAAAGGTACTAACAGTTCCCTTGCGAACGATCCGTCTCAATGGTCATTCGTGCTCAGAATTTCAGGTTCAATTTTCAGCGGAACAGCCATCTGAATAATAAATTTTAAATATCTGTCTATTCGGAGAGAGAGTAAACTATCTTTCTGAATTCGCATATTCTAGTCTATGTGGCCTTTACCGACACCTAATATTATTATTATTGGTTCTGACAGACACTATTATGTATGAAACGTTATATCTTAGCAACATCAGTGAAAAAAAGTTGTAGCTTATATCAGAAATCCCATGTCGTTTTCATCTGGTACTTTTTTGCCACCTTTCTTAGGACATAGCTACAAGTGAATGTCAATGACACCTTTAAGTGGTCTAATATCATGCGCTGCAGTTAAATAAATAAATAAATATAGCATCACATTTCCCTTCAAAAACAACGTGTGAAAAGCTGCGTGCGCAAAAGATATAAAGGCAATGAAACCTAATGTTTCCGAATAATAAATCGTGTACATTTTGACAAAATTGAATATCTTTCCAGTAACGTACGATTTATGTACCGAAAGTGCTTGTCACATTCACTAACCGCGCGTAGCGATGGAGCTTTTTCGATAATATATGAAAGTGTGTAAGAAAATTGACGGGCGAGGTGCACAGGTGTAGAGTGATATTGTTACTAGTGCGTCGAGGTTTATCAATCGTTATTTTAGACGGAAACGACATACTGTGAGGCATTTTTACACGCTTTGTATTAGCAGCACTTGCCACTATCTATGTATGTATGTGTCTATGTAAGGGAATCTTACAACTCAAATGTAACCCATTTCCTATATTCCGATTTGCGTGAAAATTTGTACACGTGTCCAGGTCCGATGACAATACAATATTTTATCATTAAAAAAAACTTAACAAGAAAAAATAAAACTTGTAGTTAAAAAAAACACGCTATTGTTGCCATTCAATCTACTTTTTAGTGAGTTACTTTTTACTTTTTTCAAACTACAATTTTTTTGTGATATTTTCCGCTATATTGGTAGATAGGTAATTTCTTCACCACATTGAGCTGCCATCGTAGTCGGTCGTCGGAGCCCCTTTGACTTACATAATGAAAAGGTGACTAGATAAAATTAGGGCTGGACTAAACCAAGATTTATTGTAGCGCACGTGCGCGCATGTCGACAGATTTCCTGGCTTATCTGTCGATAAGACAGGAAATACGTCGACAGTGTCTCAACAGTTTTTGAATAGGGCTAAAAATAACAATAAACATGGGCAATAAACTATGATTGTCTCTTAGAAGAACAGAAAGATTGATAAAAACCTCAATAATTTCTGTTACAAGTTCTATCCGAATGATTTATAGCTCCTAAAGCTATGATTACATTTGTCGCTTCTTACACAATATATTAAATAATACATTAGTTACACGAAATATACATATATACTGCTATCACTGACACTATATCTTTGCATCCTGACACGTTCCTTGAATAATACAATATCCTCCCCACGCGGAGACCAATACATAGTGGTTGCGTGAGCTACGAAGGCAGCTAATCGCTTATACTGAGCACTTGAATAATTCACACAAGAAAAGGCTCGACAATCGATAGTGGGTTTGATGAAGGTGGATGGAGGAACGCGGCATATCATGAACTGCCCGAATTAATATATAATAGCCACAACAAGAGTCAAGTGTATACGGAACCGGCACGTAAGAAAAGAGAAATGAATGTAGAAGAAGCGCGTCAGGTAGAGTCATTTTTTTTTGGCAATCGATGCCTTTTGCCTATTCCGGCCTTGACCTGGCGTGATGGTATAATAATATTAACACTAATAAAAATAGCCAAGCGTTCCTTAGAGAGCTCATTTTTGTGGAAGAACAGTTCCGCTGAGTTATAGCGTGCATTTTGACCTGGATAACTGATTATTCCGACATTGAAATGTTCCTGGGCATGACATGTTGCCCGGATGCATACGGAAAATTTTATTGCTTATTATTATATTAATAAACCAAGATAACTTTACTATTGTTGAGAAAATGAATGTCTCGCTTACGATATGCCAGATTCTACTAGCGGCCTACAACAAATATATTATTACTGTTACCGATTAGCCTTGAGATACGAGTAGATACTAAAACACACGACCCATATTTGCCGACGGAATGATACGTAGAATACGACGTGGCTGTTGAATAATACGTCAATTTAGGTAATTCGAGTTGTGTGTTCCTTACCGTTGTTCGGTTTATATGTGCTGGAGCTAGATTTGGAACGAACATAAATAAATAAACATTCACGAAGCATTATACGTTTAGGCTCGATAAATGGAAAGTGACACGTGTTCCTCGAACACTTCCAAATTTGTGCGTTGAGGTAAATTAAATGTGAAAATGATGTATGTGATAATTTAAGTACCACTAGCTTCCAAATTTAAATAACTCTACTAGACGTATCATTATACGTAAGTTACCAAATAGGTACCTATGTATTAACACGTAACTTACCAAATAAGTACATTTTTAACTTATTTGGTAACTTACGTATAATGATGGGAATAATGATAACTTATCAAATAGGTACTTTTAACTATTTGGTAAGTACCTCTCCTCGACCCGCCAGTACGGCTCGTGGTTGACAGGTGACGGTCCTCATAAGGATAATGACATTGGGCACTCAGTACTCTCCGCCCACTCCGTTACGGTCATGACGTGAAGGTATAATGGCAGTAATAGTACATATAATAAGGTGTTTAAATCTAAATAATTTCAAAGAAAATGACCGACTTATATACACACAATTAAACTGTTCAGTTCTAATTTCCATGAAAAAAAAATTTGCGCTTGTATCAAACTTATTTCAAGTGTAGCTGACAAATGGGTGTCAGGATAGAAAATTATTTAATAATGTGCCCGTATTTGAGAGTTATTCAAATGTTTTAAAAAACCACATTTTGTCCATATAATGAAGTCTCAATGTATAATTTTAAACAACTTATGGTCATTGTTATTTACTTTAAATTGATATTCAATTAAATGAATGAAATTTAAGTTCGACAAAAATGTAAGCAAAAAATTAATAAAAAACAAATAAACAGGTGTGGTTCTGCAATACAAGCGGATGACAATAAAAAATCCAATACCATTCTGACATTGGCAAATGTCAAGTCGTTTCAGAATACGTAAACATCAACATAGAGAATTCAAAGAAGGAATGCCGAAAAGGAGTTTTGGAATGAAATTACTTCGGGATAAATTGCTCGAGATTCCCAAGAATTGCGTATTGTACGCCAACTTTATATAACGTGTATTTTGGGATCTTTGTTCTAATCGGAGTTTGTTGGGAAGTCTTGTTGTGAGACAGGCAGGCGCGAATACGTTTCCGTATTTAGATCGCACAAGGCGAGGCAGGCTCAATTTATAAAATATCCTCGAAACAAAACAAAAACTTTTATTTAATAGATATAAATTTATTTTTAAAAACTTAAAATACCAATTGCTTAACCGGCTAGTACTTTGGAACAAACATTCATTTACGTCTCATAGGCAAACTGCTTACAACAAAAGGGATTAAGTGACAAAAGAACTTGTTCATTGTTAGTTTTAAAAAATGTGTTGCTCTTTTTCATTCCTGGTCTTTTATTTAAGAAATGCCATTGTGAAAAATGTAGATGTAAGGTATTAAGTAAAATAAATTACTGCGGCTTACCTTGAATGTAAATGGAAAGACAAATATACCAACTACCACCTCGCATGGACAGTATGTGTTACACGTAATGTCGGTTTAAAATGCATAATGAAACTTTTGAGTCTAGAAATACTTAATACAAAAGCTTACTTAAATCTTAAGAGAAAAATATTCAATTTGAGTGATATAACATAACGTACACAAAGAATATCCCACAAGAAAGTACAATACACAAACCCCAAATCACACTGTTTACAAATAAAATAAAATTATGAGTATATACAGATCATATAAAATAATTTATGTTTTTATGTAAAGAACAAGCATCAGTTAGAAGACAAGTGGCCGCTGCTGCCAATGGACGTCTTAACCAAACTTTAATAGGACTATAGAATAAGTCTAAAAGAATAGGTGTTAATTAGAATTACTTGTGGAAATTTCTAATGATTTAGAATTGACAAAATATATTTACAGCAAGGGTGAATAGGCTTTTCTTAGACCCACGTGATCTCCCTTAGGCGCATCCACGTTTCCCTTTCAGCATGAATCGCAACTAAACCGTAGCCTACATACGCGTTTTGCAAGACTGATATTGTACATAGGATTTCCCCTGGTTACTACAACGTCAGTAAGCAAATATCACATTCCTTATTTTTATACCTCACCCATACCTGCTTACACAAATAAGGATAAGAACATTTTCCGATTATCTTGTACGAAGGCAATACTTCGCCTTTATGATTATTAATAATTTTATGAAAGCTCTTTGTAACATAATAACCCCAGAAAAAACAAATCCCGACATCGGTACAGGAAGTTTTTCTTCCAATTCACTACAACGTTGCTACATATTGTACGAAAAGTGATACGCTCACAAAGAACGCTTTACGCTTTACGCTGCAAATATTTGTGCTGCAGCAACATTTTTATAGCATTTATATTAATAAATGTATCGTGACTTCTTGCCATTAGTAATCTACACTGAAAGGAAATAGTGACGTATTGCGGTATGTAAGTAATGTCAAGGAATTGAAACAAATTTTATCGGAAGGATATTTTTTGCCGATTAAGCTTAGAGACTGTCAGTCTTCTTATATTTACTCATATTGATCGTCATTGTACAGTGACGCTATCATTTCATTGATTAAACACACACACAGAAGGGTAACAGCGAAAATCTATATGACTGAAGTATCTGATGATTAGGTACACAGAAAAATTACATTTAGAACTATTGAAATAGAATATGAAAGAAGATGAGCGGCAATTGTCTAGAAAAGTCTACTCTTGCTTTGTAAAGTTTGCTGTCATGAACAGAAATCCATTACTTATCTGTGTAAACGAGAAAAGAACATCTTGTCTATTATCCCCGCTAGATGGCGTACTCGTATTGGAACAGCGATATGATATCCAATAGTTTCCTAAAACTCGATAAGAGATGGCGCTATAATACCCTGCATATTTTTGTAGGTAAATATGTCACCCAATACGTTGTTGAGATCCAATACTTTTTCGTGCAGGCAGCGTAAAGAGCTTGGCATTTTGTTATTGCTCTCGTCTTACTGCAGAGAGTCTGCACACCACTTGCAGTATCGTATCGTATACTCGTAAGTTTTCTTTGATGTCAAATCGAGGATGTAAATTTTGTAGCTACAGATAACAGATAGGTACTTGTATCTGATTTGTAGCGTTAAATAACATTTCATTCATACTAAATTGAATTTAATCCTCCATATAAATGATCATCAATCATTAACGTTGATGTATGAAATTGATATCATTTCAAATCGCAAATATACACGCGTTCTATTTGTCTATTCAATTAGGCTTTTAGTGAATTACTAAATCGCTACATAATTAGTTTATTGATCATAGTTTAATAATAAATTATAATAATTGTACCAATTATTGGTGTATATTATACCGAGTTCACACGAGTACCTACTTCTGTAAATCAGTGGCATCCGCGCATTAAAATTTAAATTTCGTCTTTTTGTAACTATGTACGTACAAGGCTTCTATTGGCTACGTTTTATTTTATTTTATTTTATTTGCTACCTAGAATGTAGCAACCTTGTTTAAAAACTGCTCATCTTTTGCTTATCTTCCACAATTGTAAGTTGGGTGTACTGGGTAAGATTAACGCCAGCTGGGAACTCCACTCTTTGGCAGTCAGCGAGGAAGAAGTCAATTGTGATGATAGAGTTTCATAATATTTTCCGCTATCTAATTGACAGTTTTATATATATTATGCTATATTAACATTACTATATACATTTATTATAAGAAACAAAAAAAATGCATTATAAAATATGACACTATTGTATAGATTTCATTACACAAATAGTAAGAAGAAATTAATGGAAAAAAAAGAAGAATTAACAAATAGCCCGAGAATGAGAGAAGCTTTTATTTGAATTAAGAACAATCAGGCCTTCGTGGTTCTTTATTCAAAGTTCGAGAACTAATTTCAAATGTAAAGAATCGACGTTGTGTGAACGTGCAAGCGTTGTATATGAAATTCATTAAACAGATGAACAGCTGCCGCCAACATGGATGCTGATAACATCAATGTGCCGGCGACACATATTGCTGTGTAAATACGGCCCGATATTGGATAATTCAGATGCTATAATTCAGTCAATGTAACGTGTTAACAAGTAATATGTAATACGTGTCAAGTGACGCACTGACTCGGTGTAAATATTTTGTAAACATAATTCTGTTACGGTTAACAACTAAAATTACATTGATGACTAGATATATGCGTGTTTAATATTGATTATAAAAGTATAGAACTGTACAACCATTGACGTATAATATTCACTAATTTCCTGATACGTATTAAGACATAATATACCTACTCGTAGATTTAGATTCAGAGTTCCTCGTGTATGGTTCAAATAATATTTTGGAGCACCTTCTTCCGGCCATTTCACGCCAAACCATACGAAGCCTATACTATGTAAACCAGAAATAATAAATTAAATATATTTTTAAATGCATATCTATGTAGATGTTTTTGCAGCCAAACACAGAAAATCGAGTTCATCAGGGAAATATTTGTCCCGGCTGGGAACCGAACCTGCGACCCTCGGTTCAACAGTCTGGATCACTGATTTAAAATTAAGATAAAAGTCGAAAGTAAACACTGTCTACATATTTGAAGTAAAATTGAATGCGCACAAAGTGATTCTCGATGTGAATGAAGATCTGATGGTTCCGCGGAAGATGAAAACAAAATGTCCCACGTATACATATTCCGCTGTAATAAATCGATTACAGGCTGGATAAAATATTGACGTACCAGAAGTATACACACGCGCACCTCACTTAGCGATTTACGTTCGAAAAAACTTAGACAGACAAATAGTATCGTCGGCGCTCGCCCGATCGGAGGCCGTAAAAAATATTTGCCTCACCACGTTTATCTTCGTTCTTTCTGTCTTTCCGTTTAATAAATTTATTCCAATGTCTCTCTAAGGCCCAATTCACACTATCTCAGACTACTCGTATATAATTCATCAGACAATTATTGTGACCGTCCTAAAAACATGCTTGCACGTATGTATATGAAGTTGGCGTACAGTGATGTAAACGGTAAGATGATAGCAGATACGACTTTGATCCGATTGTGTGTACCGACCCTAAAACTCCGGGAATCGTGCATCATTAGTGCGATCCTCCGAGGCATTTCCACATAAAACCCGGTAAAATCAAAATGTAAATTTTGCCAAACTTTCACACAAAAGAGCAATCAGGCTTACAAATAGTTTTTGCGCTTTTTATTACTTTGCAATATATATCGTTCTTATAGAGAGGTACGCCTCGGATTTATGCTATTTTTAACCGACTTAAAAAAAAGGAGGAGGTTCTCAATTCGTCTGTATTTTTTTTTTTTTTTTAATAATAAAATTGCTGCTCGTCGTGTGGCATATGTAGTTGTTTTATACTATTATACATACATATGTATAATCGAACAGCACACGGTTGAAATTACATTATGGAAAACTCAAGCACGTATAGGTTTCGTCAAAATGTTATATTAGGAACACTCTTATAGCAGATGATTTATAAATGGTAAAAAACGCATGTAACTTGAAAAAATCTAGGCACACACTAAATTTGCACCAAAACACTGTGCGGAAGGCTGAAATTGAAAGTTTCGCACTAAATGAAAATACAAGGCTTTCATTGCTACACGGGAAAGAGGAAAATTTGTTGACTCGCCAAGTTTTGCTATGAAATATTTCGGCATAAGTCCATTTTCAATAACAGTGCACTTCTTATTAATAAACAATTGATACTATAAAAATGTTGTGGAAAATAATATTCAAATACATAAATGGAACGTTAAAATTAGCATAAAAACGATTTATCACGTACATTGTAAACACTTAATTGCATTTACTTTATATAGTTTAGTATTCTTCGTTCAACACGGTCACTTCATTTCATTGTTTCCAGTTATCCATATAAATTCCGTTACTATCGGCTGATATAGTGAATCATATTATGCTTGTCGCATCGCCGACATGTAACACGCCATAAAGCTAACAAATATTGAACAGTCATCGCAATCGGAATAATTGGGAATATAGTAAAGGCATTATAGATGGGAATGAATTTAAACGCGGGGAAGAAAAAACAATGTTCTATTTTTAAATTAAATCAAAACTCGCTGTTCACCCGCGTGGTCTTGGGACTCTATTTTGTTCACACTCATACCGTTATACCTAGCTCCGAAATGAGATGCATGTATTAAGATAATAATGAATATAAAAGAAGCACGTGAGGTCTGCGAGGCTAACAACATTTGGCACTCGGTGCTTTCCGCCTACCCCGTCGAGGACCTGGCGTGATGGTATAATAATTATTCTCGCTACAATACCTAATGTTACAAAAGTAGGTGCTAATTTAAAAGTTAAACGACCTCGCGCTGTCCAGTCACGATAATCAGCTTTGTTTAAACAGATAAAAAAATATCCCCATTTACAGATACCAGAAACAGATAAGAGTATTTAAACGTTCACCCGCTGGCAGTAAAACAATTGATCCAAGTACGAAGAATCGCAATTAGATTTGTTCCTCGGAACCTCGCACTATTATTAGATGTCCTCACAAAGAGTTCTCTGAAGGAATTTAGATGACAACCGTTTAAGGATAAGCTTCGTAAAATGACATTCCGACCAAATCGTGTCGAATTGAGTTTTGTGAGACGTGAACAAGGCAAGGACGATGGCGTTTCAGTTAATTACATTAACATACACATTTTGTATGTACAATGATATCTTATATAAAATAATATATGATACTTATTTTATTAAAATTAGTTTACCTTCATATCTAGTACTTTTAGGGAGTGTCCCTGACTGCGGCGCCGAGAGCTACGGGTTTGTATCGTGTCTTTGGGCTGAAATATATGACTTAAAATATAAGCATTTTGGCTTCCACGGTATCATCGTAGATGCTGTGATTCGATTGCCATGTCAGTTTTCTTCACTGAAAACTGTGACTACTACCTAAGCTGCTTTTGTAATGTAATGTTGTGTAAAGAAAAATTCATAAAACCAAAGCGATTCGCACATTAAACAATTTATGCATTGAATTCTTCACTCTGCAGCGACACGCGAAACGTTCAATGTATTTGGCAAATGCGGGCTGTTATTATTGCACATTTTTCATGTAGCTACCTAGGAGCACGCTACTGCACCCCATCCGTCATTATTGAGCTAACCAAACGAACAGAAAGTTCGGGACAATAGTTGCCTGGCTTTTTTTTTCACGGGGGGAAAACTTCAAAAGATCTCACGATGTCATTGGAGAGACGTGTTATGTGGGATTTTTATATATTAAAACTCTCTCGATGGTCTTCCTCTGCTTGGTTAGGGGACTTCGGGATTTCCAAACCGAACGCACTGGTGTTCGTCTGGCTCTCCTCAGAAGAGACGAGTATCTCGCCCCTCTTCCTCCCTTTACGACGGAATGTGGCCGTTGAACCTAGAAGATACTTTCTGGTCTACCAATCCAAAAGTTCGATATTCATAATTCCATTCTCATCCAGCACGAATATTGTAATGATCAGGTGTATCAGTCGTTTTGTTCATGACAAACATAACACTCAATGTCTGTACGTATCTTTCTACACCTTGAAGCAACGAGGATTATACTTCCTAATACTCTCAATTCGAACTTCGGAGTTATGCCAATTGTCCCAAAGCGATAAGTCTCAGTTTGGCAACCCTCGTCATGATCACGGGAAACAAAACAGTATTTCTTCAGCTTACAAATGGAGTTTTCACCTGGAACGTACTACCATGTTCCGTTCGATTGTACTTTATAACCACACAACCAGCACACTACTCTAAATACGTATGAATTTTTTATTGTTACAGAACTAAAAAAAAAATAGTATTTATATTACATAACCTTCGTGACACGTGACAAATATTTGGCGTGCGTAGTTTTCAATGAGATAGTTGTGTGAGGAATTCCTAGATAAGTAAAAACAATGTTCAATATACATAAATACAGGAAACGTTTAAAAAAAATTAAGGTACTGTAGTGAACACATTTTGCTTCAGCACCTTACGTGCACAATAAAAGCCTAGAGAAAAAAGCATACATATTTCTAAAAGTTATCTCACCATTGTGTCCTAACATGTGATAATATGCTTTATCCATTTCAGAAATTGATTTTTTACAGCAGTATAAAATTTTACCCTGACGTTACGGAGGTTATATTAAAGGTAACGAGTATGGAAGGAAGTGAAGCGCCCAATAGAATATTTATACACCTTAGTTATATACAATTGGAAGCTTACGATGTTCGTTATTACATTTTTATAGATGGCTTATTTGGTCATATACCTTGAAAACGTACAGTAGCTTAAGCTCTGTTCCATACGCATAGAACGTTATTAGAGTTTTCGGTGAATTTTTCGAAATAGTAAAAATAGCTCAATATCCTACCTAAATTATATCAAATGCAGCTTTTAGCAAAAATTATAATCCTGCACAGCTAAGTCTGGTAAACAGTACGCAAAAGATTTGGAATCGTTCAGAAAACAACTAAGAGATATGACTATATCTATATATATATATATATATATATATATAAAGCTACTATATAAAGCAGTGATAACCTAGAGGTTTGAAATCATCAGCCTCCTACTCCGGGGGGTCTGGGTTCGATCCTGGCACGCACCTCTGGTTTATTACGTGCGTTTTATAAGTAAGATTTAAATATCACTTGCTATAACGGTGAAGGAAAACATCGTGAGGAAACCTGCACACTTTGGAGGTGTTATAAATTATATAAAATATTTTTTGAGGTGTGTTAAGTCTACCAATCCGCACTTGGCCAGCTTGGTAGACTATGGCCTAAATCCCCCTCACTATGAGAGGAGACCCGGGCCAGTAGTGGACCAACAAAAAGGGTCCAAAAAAATGTATATACTTAACAAGGTATACAAATTCTATTTACGTAATCTCTTTCTTCTAGCCGTGTATGAACGTCGTTACATTTTTATTCTCTCTACTGCGTCTACCTACTGATACATAAACTTTACATTGTACACCACCACAATCCTATTCCCATTTATATATTTTATCTACAAGTCTAAACAATAGTTGTCTGGACGATAAGACCGCAGTTTTCACGAAATTGTATTTATTTAACATGTATTTCATTGTTCTATGTTACTGGTGATATAGAAATTAATACATTTGTATTGTATTGTTGTACTGTATGTGCAAAATAATTATATGTTTTTTTCAATTATAAAATTGACATGTGGTAAATATGACAAGAAATAACAATTTCATCCTAATCTTCAAACCACTAATGATTCTAAAACGGAATCAATAGATTATGTACACAAATTAGTTCAAGAATACAAATAAAACTGTATGTGATATGAATAATTTATTGTGGCGTCTACCGCAACCTTTCACCATCCGCCAAGGGTTGACTGGCAGAGAATGCCATTTGGCATTAAGTCCGCCCTTTGTAATGTTCTACGTTACAATAAAGAGTAAATAAAAAAAATAATGATTCTTAGTTAATTAGATGTCAATGTACTTTGTATTGTAAATCAAGGTGTTGCCCGTAATATGCTTTACGAAAATAAATTAAATAAACTTAACAAATTCAAGAAACCGACCTTGATAACTCGGAGAGCACGTGATTCTTGATAATTGGAATAATTATGGCCGACAGCTACCGTAATAAGTTTCTCTTTATTATTTAATTGCTTCAGAACACAAATTACACAATGAAAATTCGTCATTGTCATGCTAAACAAACGAACTACTGTGGTTTTTTGGGGTCTTACAATTCAATGCGCCATTATTATGCCCGGATAGGGAGAGGAGTCTCTAATTTATTGTATTAATTAATATGACAAAAGACTACATGGAGATATTAATTAAATGGTCTATTGTATCCGGTCTCATAATTGCGTATCGCAAATATCAAAGATTGGATATATAATGGCTTGCTCGCAATGTTTAATTAGAATAAATTAAGCAAATGAAGTCTGACTGTGGTGTGTTATCCTTCCGCTGTTTATTCTCTCGGATACAATTTGTGAATGTAATGGATTCGTTTTGAAATGATGTATCTGTATATTTATATATCTGTTTGACGAAATAGGATGAGATTTATTGTACGACCGGAATAACCGAGCAATGTGGTCTTATTGTCTTCGTTTTAATTGACAAATTAATGATTCAATTGACTAATAAAAGCTCTAAAGTAAGTTGATACCATACCACTTTCAATGTTTTCTATCTGAGTTTCACTACTAACGATGAATCTCTCACTATGAAGAAGGCATAAATTTGAGGACTCACCAATCTTTAAAACACTAATTACATTTGAGCATGAAAGCCTGTCGTGCACATTTGCAAAAATTGCACTTGCACTCTCGCAAAAAAATTTCAAAAAACCTATTCACATATTCAAAGACACGCTTAGAGTTATACTTAGACCTCAACCTAACGAAAAAATTCTAATTTTCGATATACTGCCGCCACAGATCTATGAGCATTTCAAAAACAACTACAACAAAATTTGTCAACACAAAGTGAGGGAGGACGTTTCAGATATCTCCATACCGATGCCATCCTAAGAGCGTCCCGACGCCTGCCCACGAACAATGGAGCTGTAAGCACTTTGTCTCCGGCGTTATTTAATTTCCCCCGCTCGTGACAGTATTCGCAATGACTTTAATGTCGCCTACTAGTTCTGTTGTAAACATCAAGGTGCTTGTGTTATTAGCACTGTTTTTATGTGAAGATAGTAGCAAACGAGCAGGTAGCGCTTACAAACGGCCACTGTCTCCTATCTGCAACAATATAATCTCTAATAGAAATATAGGATTATTAGCGTGAATTCAGTTAGTAATAGGTGTTAATAAGAATTGATTATTCATTAGTAACATGTTCTGAATGTTCTTTAGTAACATGTTAGGAATATCCACTAGTAACACTGGCCTCGTGGTCGGTGGTTACAGACCCTGACTGCAAAACGGGAGGTCGTGGGTTCGATTCCCACCCAGGACAAACATTTGTGTGATGAGCACATTTGTCTGTTCTGTGTCTGGTCGTAA
>DWDX01001411.1:0-18866 GCA_018245675.1 Agara michaeli | reverse complement strand
GTGAAGTCTACCAATCCGCACTTGGCTAGCGTGGTAGACTATGGCCTAAATCCCTCTCACTACGAGAGGAGACCCGGTCCAGCAGTTGACCAACAAAAGGGTCGAAAACAAAAAGTACCAACCGTACACCTGTGTAGATGGTATAAGAAAAAGAATTCAGTAAAGATTTTCGAAATGAAACTTTCTCACCGGCGTTGGGAGGAAATTTGGAGATTCGATACAAAATAGTCAAGGTTTTCCCGTTAAATTGTCCCGCCTCGAGACTACATAAATATACCGAAAGTGGCAGATATTTTTGTTCAGTGATACAATTTGGATAAGAAGGTGATATATAACAAAGTGATCTATTCTAAATTAAATACCTATGTGCAGCAAGTATTATATGTAAAAAATAACTTTTTGTAATAAATGAAAGTAACTATTACGAAATATATTTGTTTAAGTCTCGTTTACTGTATTTATTTTAAACGTCACAAAATTATAATAACATAGGTATTACCTAAAATAAGCTTCACTTCTTCCGTGTACAGCACACACATACTGTTTAGAAGTTGTAACAACATCAAATAATAAAACTTTAATGTTGTTCAATTAGCATTAGACTCAAATACTGCGATTGTGTTGCGCCAACATGTTTGTCAAAACCAACTGCCTAAACAAACAGACCTAGTATTTACTAAAGCAAATTGTATGCGAAATTTACAAGTATGACGTCATCCAACAGAATCTAGCGAGTTTTGAAGTTCAACACTAAATGTGAATTTACAATTTTGCATAATTCCCAAATTTCTCCCAAGCGAACCAAAAACATATTGACACAAAACTTCAGTAGAATTTTCAATTTTACAAGGCCAAGTCCTCGACGATACCTTTTTGGGGATGTTGATCGCCCTTGAAATATGATCCGTTCGAACTCACGTTCGCACAGCGAAATTTAAGAAAAAGATTTAAATTATTACGTATCATCATTTTTATTATTATTTAGGTATATAACATTACATCAATAAAAATGTATCCATAATTCCATAATATTCAATATGAAAATTATATTAAAAAATAACAAAGTTAGTTATAATCTTATAATAACTAACAAAGTCTGACGACGTAATTAATTAGCAGTATAAAATAGTTGCAAAAGAAATAGCTCACAATGTGAGAGACTGATTGAAAATATTCAAGTCAGTTTCGTACTTTCGTAGGATACGTTATACTAATTATAACATCATAATATTGGCCAAAAACAGCGTCAGATATTCGACTCGCGCCTCTGCGATAGTTGAGACACGAGCGAGCGGAGTGTAATCACTAAGATCATATCCGAGATCATCACTCGCTGTTCAGTCGAGTCAGTTAAGACCCTTCTGATGGCAACGTTTTTTTTCCATTCCGACGTCTTTATACATTCTACGAGAACCAAACGTTAGCGTGATTCAGGACCTAAACAGTGACATCTATTGTCAGTTAAAGAAACTTTTTTTATATAACCTTATTTTGATGTGTCAGCCTAGCGTCTTTATTTATGATTAATTTGTTTTTATTGATTTTAGTATTATTTGACGTACAAAAAATAACGCTTTATGAAATATCTGTTGAGATGAAAATTTTTAAAATAAAACTTAGGAAAATGCCTTAAATGTTTTTTTAATATAATCAGTCTACGCAAAGACAATTCAACAATGTCAATGTCTCAGTCATTGCCATTGTAAGTTTGACAGTTAAACATTATTGATTTTATGAATTTTATTCGGTTTGCAGTTTCTATAAAGTTTTCAGGTGTACAAATGAAAAACAATCAAAATTAACATGGATTTTATAATAGACACAGTAGGTGATGATGAACTGCACAATAAAACACAACTGCTTGATGAAAATGAGAAACTATTCATAGGTTAGTTTTAGGTTGCTTTTTAAATTTCATTCTAGCATTACACTTCATATATGTTCTGATTGATCTACTTTTGGAATGTAAACTCGATTATACCATAATCTTTTTGTTATAACAACAGTTGATAGTTGTAAGGTTTGTTTTCACACAACATTCACAGACAAAGATGACAAAACCAAAGCCATACTTGCACTGTTCAACAAAACGAAAGAAGAACTAGATGCGCAGAAGTCCGAAGAAGAAGAATTACAAAACAAATTGGGCAACCTGAAAATAAACAGTCTATTTGACGATTTCTTCAGTGACATGTTGTGGACTAACTCATTTGTAATCAAGACGGGAAAGAAGAATAGACGAAAGCTATTCCATTTTGATCAATTGGATCACGAAACGGGGAAACTGAAGTCCAATCTTGGTGGTGTTGATGTTGAAAATGAGATGCAGAAGTCGATCCTGAAGCCAGGTATAGAAAAGGAGTCTACACTCCCTCGTTACAATGTTAGTGAGAAAAAATTGAAGGCTATGAGAAAGGTATGCTTCATATTAAATTTAATATATCTATTCATTTACATTCATTCTTTTTAATATACAATAATTATAGTATTCGCTCAGTATGTTTTTCCATTTTGTAATTAACTACGCAGAAAGAAAGGGAACAGACCAAAGGCCCCGGATGGTTTGACATGAAGGCTCCAGAGATTACCGAGGAATTGAAGAATGACTTGAACGTCCTCAAAATGAGATCTGCGTTAGACCCAAAGCACTTCTACAAGAAGAATGATATGGAAGTGTTGCCTAAATACTTTCAGGTAAGTTTGAGTTCACCATCATTTTTTTTTACTATGTGTACTAGCTTTTGCCTGCAACTTCGTCCTGCCCCCGCCGCAAAAAATGTAATTATTTACATCACATTAGAAACCTCAAAAATAACAGTATTTCTTTGGTATATAATGGATGTTATTATACATATAAACCTTCCTCTCGAATTACTCTATCCATTTAAAAAAAACGCATCAAAATCCATTGCGTAGTTTTAAAGATCTAAGCATACATAGGAACATGGGGACAGACAGCGGAAAGCGACTTTGTTTTATATCATGTAGTGATATCAGAGTTGACAAACATTACCTCTTGATCTAGAAACATGTCCTGAAGTCGTTGCTATAGTTGATGATTGTTATACAACCTATTTATTTTTAGGCATTGTTCATAATATGCTGTTAAGACAAATTGACTTTACTTAACTGTGACAATTTTGATAATACATCTGGCAACATAATATAAAGTAATAAAAGTTCATTGACATCATTATGTTACAATCAATGAACCTCTTTGGAGGGCTTACAAGTGACTTTAAAATACCCTGCAGATAGGTTCGCCAATGTCCGCTGAAGCTTCATGATGAAGGCAAGGCTCTGGCAGTCTGTGGAGAGGTCTATAGCCAGCACTGGCATGTTAAGTGTTGTAGCTGATATATTTTACAAACAAATTGATTTACCAATAGTATCTGCTTTTGAATATTTCCAGGTGGGTACAATAATGGATTCACCGTTAGATCATGTCAATGAAAGGCTATCGACAAAAGACAGGAAAAGGACGATTGTTGACGAACTGCTAGCGGATGCGGAGTTCCAAAAGTACAACAAGAAGAAATATAAGGAGATTGTAGATGAAAAGAGAAAAACTGAATATAGAACCTTCATGAAGGACAAGAGACAGAAAAATAAAGCAAATTTTAAAAGAAATAACACAAAACTGGGAAAGAACGTCAAATAAAATACACATGAATGTTAAATACCTAATTGATTTTTTTTTACTAGTGCAATATACAGCTGCTAGAGAAACAACCTGAAGTTGTAACGTTGACAACTTATATAAAAACATGGCTTCTTCCTCCTCTTGCATTGCTAGATGTACTCAATAATCAATCATATTGAAAGTCATAGTTTTCTAGAATATTGTCAATCCTAGTGAAGTGAACTCTGTAATTTTGAGGAACTTAAAAAACAGTGTCAAAAAATTACCATATATTTATTTAACAACCGTTCAAAATCACTATATTCAATAAGAAATTCAAAATTTATATAAACACAATATACAATTAATATGTAAATGTGAAGTCTCCTGAGTTTCAGGTAAATAAATAATATTTAGCATGTACTGGCAAGTTTGTGATAACAGTATAATTGTCATATTTAAGAAAAAAACAATTTCAAAAAAGTTTCACATATTGTAGTCTAACTTTTTTTTGACCCTTAGTCTAACACTTAAAATAGTCCCAATGAACCTCTCATTCAAGCTGAATTGCATAGTTCACCATGTATTGTATACTAATTATATGTATATCCATATAATATACATTACATGTTCTTTTCTTTCCTTCCACAGATACAAAATATATCCAATTAAGTATTATTGCACGCTTACAACTATACAGGCATAATATATTCGTAGCAAAAATATTCCCGTTCAAAAGTATCACTTAATTTAAAAAAAGAAAACTGACTAGCTTAAAATTAGAATCCTCCAGTGACATCTATGGCCGCGCCGGTCATGAAGGAACTTTTGTCCGAACTTAAAAATGCTATAACCTCGGCTACTTCTGTAACAGAGTAAATGAGTATATTTAAAAAGAAAAATCTAATGTTAAAATAAAGCATCAAATTGAGAGTGACTCAATACTTGAAAGAAACAAAGAATTAATTCGCGTAATTGCATTATTTAGTTAGGTAGGCCTTGGCAACAGGAAAAAATTCAGAATCTGCTAGCACAGTATCGAAATCATCACTTCTCGAGGATAATTAAAACAATTGTACTCACCTTCGGCGTCCCCTACTCTTCCCAGCGGCACCATCGTTAACATCATGTTCATAACCTTTTCAGGGACTGTTTTGATTATTGGTGTATTAATAAAACCTGGCAACACTACATTCACCCTGGAAAAAATAAAGATACCAACTTGAAAATTATTGCACAATTTTTTCTCCAACCTTCATTACCACTGCTGGATACAGGTCTCCTCTCATATGAATATGTTTAAGCCATAATCTACCAAACTGACCAAGTGCAAATTGGCAGACTTGAGACACCTTAAAAAACATTATATTATACTCTATATTCTAATACACTTACCTAACATTAAATTTCCCTAGCTCCTTTGCAGCAGTTTTGGTCATAGCTACAACACCAGCTTTACTGGCTGTATAATTACTCTGACCTTTAAAAAAAAATTTTATTAGAATATTCATCTTTTATTTCTATTCTGTGATTGGCCAAAAACAGCGTCAGGATATATCTAGTATAGGACATATCTTGAAATGTTGGTATATCTATGAAAGAATCACATTTACCAAGTTTGCAAACAAGTGAACATTCAACCTTCAAAAATGAACATATTCTATTGAGGTATTGACAGGAAATTTTGTAACAAGATTCTGTACTTACATTAAAATATAACAAATTAATGTATTCCTTTTTAAAATCTATTTACCTAAATTCCCATACTTCCCAACAATACTTGATATATTTACTATTGAACCGGCAAGTGCTGCGTCAGTCATTGCCTTTGCAAATGTTTGCATTACTAAGAAAGTTCCCTGTGAAAATAAAAAAAACACATTTCATTAGATGTTGATCTTAAAGTAAATATGATTTTTGTGTGATTTGTAAAATGCACAGTTTGGACAGATATTGAAAAAATCGGATGGCGCTACTAGTGCACTTATTTATCTGTGCACGTATGTCTGAGTACTTTAACATTATTTCCTCATTCCATCCTCTCTTATGTTACTTGATATAAACTTCTATTTGGCCGCAAACTGGTCAGATAACAATCATGAAACTACATATAAAAAAAACAATAACTCTGGTATCATTGTTAGATTCACGAAACAAGTTAAAAGAGCATTACTTTTCTTCAGATATATGAATTAAATATATTTTACAATAATACTGTTAAATATATTTTAGAGACCTCTTCGGCACCCTCGAATGTTGTGTTTTGTATTATATTTAAAACAGAATATGCCAAAATACCCCACACTGACGGACCTTTAAATTAACATCGACAACACTATCATAGTCACTCTCAGACATCTTCAGCAACCAGTTGTCCTTTGTGATGCCTGCTGAATTGACAACAATTCTCGGTGGCGCCTTGTATTGCTGCATTATGTTATCCAAGAGTCCTTGGACCGATTTGGAATCAGCCACATCCAACTCCATTGCCGAGTGGTCACCTACATCTGTATTAGATATTATTAAACAAGGATAGCATTATGTTGTCATGTTTTATAGAAAGTGAGAAATAATGTAATGTTTAATAATACATATCTCGGGACACCCTCACACACGACAATCTGATCACAAACTAGGCTGAGACTACTATAGAGCCCAGACAGCTGATAAACTACATACATACTATATGATACTTATCTAGATATTTTTATAACACCCAGACATGGAACACACAAATGTTTATCCTGAGTGGAAATCGATATTATGTAGGTGTATCTACCATTAGCACCGCTTGCTAAAGCTGTATGCTTTTTAATAGTTTCCAGTGCTGCACCGACATTTTTATCTGCAGCTATCACAGTGGCACCCTCCCTGGACAGCACTTGACAAGCAGCTCGCCCAATACCAGAACCGGCACCTGAAACCAAATAAAAAAGAATATTTTGTAATATTAAATCATTCATCCAACATTAAAATGCCATGTTATATAAAAAAAAATACTTAGAATATACTAAGGTAATTACTTACCTGTAACTAGAGCTAGTCTACCAGCCACAAGACCATTCACCATTTTTAAAGTGAGTTAAACAAGGCTTTACACTCAACCTTGTAACTTTGAACCCTACACTTATGATAAGTACGACAAAGATAACCGTTATCTTCGAATAAACAAAAAAACCATGTCAGTGGATGTCAAAAATATGACAAGCAGTGTCAACAATATGTTTTGCATACCTAATATAGATTATCTATGATATCAAAGTCAAAACTTTTAGCTACTTGCTAACTTCATTCGATCATTGTTTAAAAAAATATTTAAGATGTGCACTATCTATAGCAATCTATAGCATCTATCTATAGCAATCGACAGCAAAATTGCATACTATTGTATTGTAATGCCAGCAGATACTCGTTACCAAGTAATTCAAAGATATTATACTCTTTGGCCTATGCGCGAAGTTCTATTGGTCGGCACTGCCATCTAGTTTCTACACGAGATATCATCTATTTTGTATTTGAATGTATTTACATTTTTACAATTAATTTAAAAAAATAAACATGGTGAAACAATTTTGTTTAGCTCTGTTAACATAAAAGCCTTTAATAATTAATAATAATTGTTACGTTGTACCACATTTGCAATCAATGAATAAAAAAATAAAAAAATTATGGAATAAAATAAGGACAATAAAACAAGCAGGTTAAATTTTTCATACGACTGCAAAATATATTTTTCTCAAATTTGTTTTAAACCACACCGATTCAATAGTACCATAATGATGTTTTATAACCCCAACTACAATATTCCTAGAGAAATATACCTATAGTTCACTAAAAAACAGATAAATTTGATTAGGGTCGGTAAATTATCTTCTACAGGGTATTTGTCAAGTAAATACATAACCTTTATCATATAAGATAGAGCGATATTTACGTATTAGTTTATATTGTTGTGCACCTTATCAAAAATTTGTTATGCATAATTATGTTGATAAAAATAAAAAAGTAAAATTAAATCTATTCTTAGGTAGTTAAGTACACGATATCAAAACTGATAACATAGCAAAATGAGAAACTTGTGTAACTACGTACTTCGGTGATGAATCTTAAAAACAGTGCAGCGGTAACAACTTTAAAATACAATCAATGCTACACATATACTATCCCACTTACATCTAAGTAATACATCGAATTGTAAATGCTATTATTATGCAATGATTTGATCATTACAGTAATTGTCTTTTAGCTACACCAGAGGTAATTTACGTATTCATAATAGTAAGTTTCTAACTATTATACATGCTTAACCTACCTCTGGTGTAGAAAAATTACGTGCAAAAAGTAATGACTTACATACATACCTACATAATGAAATATCGCATTTTTTGCAAACGTTATTTAATACATAATGTCCAAACACACATTAATCTCATTTTCCATGAAAATTTAATGCCATAGTTATGCCTATGTTAATTAAAACAGAGCTAAAACCTAGTATAGTATAGCAACCTATGCAATGAATAGAGTTTTAAATAAATACTTTGCTAACTTGTACACAATACAAACTATTTTTACTTATTAAACAAACCTTCCTTATAATTTTGTAATACAAAGATATTATATCACTAATGTGGCAATTATTACGTCTTATAGAAAAATATTGACCACACAATTGCATATGGGTCTGATATAATTCACTTATAACATGGATAGTTAAGACAATAATATAATCAAATGTACGCTTATAACTTTCATATTCCTAAAAATCAATTAGAAATTACTTTCACAATTCACAACTATTTAGTTATTAATAAAAACCACAACCTTTAATAGAATGACTAATTATTATCAATTAACATTACTAGATTATTTTTCAACGATGCAATTTTATTACTTATGTAAAAAATGTTATCCTATTATTGAATAATTCTACACATAACAGCTCAGAAAACTTCAGGCTCCAACAAGAACAATAGCTCACTCTCATTGTCAACATTTTAGTGACCATCAGCAGTAAAAATATAAATTTCTTTTAATGCACATTTAATAATTTTTCAACATCAGTATTTTTGTTCATCCTGACATAATTTTGAAGAAACAACATATTCTTGGTGGTATAATTGTTGATCAGTAAACCTCAGAAGGCAATAACTCTGCTTACAATCTTGTAACATTGGTTTTTCAAATAATTTTGGTCATTTAAAAGCTAGCTAATTTAAAGGCTGTTACATTAGAATGTGCGAAGTGATTATATGATTTGTAATTGTTAGATTTTTCTGGAAACATTGTTATTATAAAATCCTTTGCACAGTAAGTTTTTGTCAAAATCCACAACATACATCACCCTGAATGTAAGATATTGGAATTTTTCTGATGTGTGGATTTCCAAAACAATGTGTGAATAGTACAGATATAGAGTATCACTTAATACTCGTTAAAGGTATTTATATATCAACAATAGGCTTAAATAATGTCCACAATCGTTCAAACTCCACGCGATATTGCTCTACAATCTGCTTTTGTGAGGTTACAGTTACATCTTCCCAATTTCCATGCAGAGCATTGTTAGTCCAGTTCAATGACCCCATGATGACCAGCGGGTTCGACATGTGCTGGCCGAGTGTATCGATAAGGCAAAATTTATGATGCATCAATGTGGTAGATTTCATCCAACGTACTGGTATGCCTTGTTTCTCCAACTTTTTGATTGTTGAGCCAGTAGAAAAAGCCATGTCGGCGTCAACGATAAGCCTCACTTTGACTCCTCTGAAATTCAGCTTCAGGATCGCGTTAGTCACCTCCATGTTCGTCAGAACGTACATGCATATGTCGAGGTTGCAACGCGGCGTGTTCAAGTAATAGAGAAGCCGGTCCATGCTCTTAGTTATCATACATTTGGAATATCTACTTTTCTTCAGCTCCTCACCGCCGTAGCTGAACATAATTACCTCGTGGACCTCAGGCCGCCGTTTCTTCTTTTGTCGACAAAAATTATACACAACGTGGGATGCGAAGCTCAGAGAGAGCACCACAAAAAACGCTTTGCCCACCAATTTTATAGACATGACTGAAAACTATCAGTGACACGGTTACAAAAAAGGTTGATAAACATTTGCTTCTTCAATCAAATATTAGAGTATTCTAGTTGAAAACATAAAGTATTAAACATAATACATTTATCAGCAGCTGGTGATACAATTTCAAAATATTTGTACTCAAATGACAGCAGCTGTCACTAAATAGTTTAATTTGACAGCGAAACTTTGAATTCGAGGATATTTGCCAATGAAAACCTTTAAAATCAGTAGAATATCTATTTTCAGAAATAGGTAATTTTTTTTCAGAAAAAAAGCTTCAAGGAATATTGCTTCAAAGAAATAATAAAACGTCATTGCGGAATAAATACTGTATTTTAATCTACAAAACTTCAATTACATTTCATAATGCTATGTTGTTTATACTAAAATCATGGGGACGAAGTCTCAAATTCAAGTTGTAAGAACTATGTGCAGGCTGTAGCGATCCACTATAGCCTCCTATAAGACCACAAGATCCATAAGTATTATCCGACGTGCTTGAATAGCCTACTCCTTGACTCATCAAAGTGTTCGTATTAGGAACATACTGTCTATTTCCAACATTTTGCATCATTAATGAATAATCATTTTGGTATATCGGTACTCCAAGGTTAAAGTTCAAGTTGTTAGTCTGAAAATGGTGGAGCCACGGCTCCTTGGTATTTCTCGCGTAATCCTGTCTTGGGTCAACAGGTGGCATTCCAATGGGAACAGGTATAGGCTCTGGAGAACTTTGACTAGCTGACCCTCTATGCGTAGAGAGAGCTGATCTTTCGTTTCTTCGGAATTTCGCTCGTCTGTTTTGAAACCAAACCTGTAAATTTATATTTATAATTTAAATTTATATTCATGCAAAGAATACGTGAAGGTTACATGATTACTTTTAAATCAAAAAGACTTCGTTACAGGAAGAGTAATTTGGATTTCCATAATTCCAACTTATACGCCATAATTAACAATATATTTGTAACAGAGGTATTCTTATATGGTCTGCTCATTTTCTAAATTCACTAAAAGCTAAAATGGGAAAAAGATATCACCTGCACCCTCGCCTCCGTCAGATTCACTCTTGTCGCTAAATCTTCTCTGACAAATGCATCAGGATAGTGTGTTTTTTCGAACACCTTCTCCAAAGCCGCTAACTGTTGACTAGTGAACGTAGTCCTATTCCTCCTCGGTTTCTTCCTGTCATCTGGCTTGCCATCCCTTTCCTCCTCGGACTCTTTATGCGGCTCTCTGTCTTTCGCGTGTTTAGCTTCGTCGAACTTTCGCCGCATATCTTCGTAGGCCAGATATTCCACAGGCTTTATGTATTGACGTTGAAGGTCCTTTGGGTACCATGATATATCGTTTTGGTAGCCCGGGTCGTAAGTCCCATTGATCTGACGGCCCGCGGTCAAGTGATGTAACCTCAACAAACTGTCCTCATGACACTTGATCATTTGGAACAAGTTGTGGTTATTCTCTGGATAGTTCCCTGGAGTTATGTTGTAATTGAGTTGATTCTGAGATTTGGCTTCGTACAGTTTCGCCGCTACGTCTTGTCGGGTAACGTTTTGAATATCTGTGAAATAAAGGAATAGGCCATACTTAGGTATTTTGTATGTTAAAAGTTACATTGCTAATTTGAAGCATGAAAAATTTAAAAATCAAATTAAATTATGGCATCTGTAAAAAAATGTGTATTACAGTTTTATTGGTATAACTTCTAAACGTCTTTCGAAATAAGTAGTTGAGTACTTATGAAAATCATGTTGACGAAAAAATTTACCTAAGTTAAAATAATAATGTTCTCACGTAGTTCTAAATATGTGGACAGTCATAAGCACTTTCTAAAGAAGTGTCTTACGAGTGCATCCTTAGCTACAACATCGCTTATCATCAGATGAGATTGCAAGCAAACGCAAAATTGTAGTGATGCAAAATCAACATGTCGCACTTCCGTAACATTGGCGCGTGCAGGTATTTTACCTTTTAATAAATGCGCGAAAACAAGTAAAATTTGAAATAAACGTTACAAAACAATTATTCGAATACATTGCGAACCGCTTACATGAAATTGTCTTTGATTGAATCAAACAGAGATTAATTCTAAACACATGTTTACATGCAACAGCGGCCGCGATCTGAGGAGCGTTGTTTTGTTTGGGCTCGCGTCGGCGCAAGTATCGGTTTACCGCGGTTTCTGCACGTGCTACTGATTTGATGCTCCCATGATTCCGCTGTCAGTAGGTAACTTACACAATGTTAATAATAAATACCTACCTACATAAAATGGCTCTATAAATATGATAACAAAACATGCGCAGGTAGAGAGAGAATGACGCGGTGTGAAAGGAGAAAGAAGACCAGAATTTAAAAAGGCCGGCTTAGATGACAGAATTGCCAATCAAATTTATAACGCGTATGAATGATAAAGTCGGATGAGATAGATAGCTTTTGTATCATATAAATAAACGTTATAGAAAATTGTTGGATTACATTTTGTTTAAAACTACTTTTCATTTTTTAGAGCCTTTAAATATTTGAAAACACGTTCTAAATGTTTTTTTTAATATTCATTAATTCAATATAAGCGCTATGCCAATTGTGGACAAGGATTTTAAGAGTAACTTAAGTATTTTTGAGCAAATACAATGTTTTGGTTGTTTGTTCTACGCCAATAAATAATAACACGCGAATATCAGGAATACTTAATCTAAGGCTGGTTTTACATAAAATTTTTGGTACACAAATATTGTCTTAGTAATAATAATAAATGATCAGTAATATTGATCAACGCTCAACGGATGCAACCGAAGATGGTCGTAGTCCGTAGATATTCGTTACGATGAAAGATTAAGAATATTTTATAGTTCGTAATATCTTCTATTCCTATTCCTACATTTCTTATTTTTTTAATTGTTTGACAGTACTCAGGCGCATAATTATTTTACCTACAAAAGTTATTTCGTTTTTATAACTCAGCTTGCGTTCGGAAATACACAACGAAATTTTCGTTTGCCGAACTTTGAAAATAATAATAATAAATAAATTTATTTACATAAATGTGATTATAATTTGTTTGTCAATTTTATAATACTTTTAATAAGGATGTATACATTTGCCAAGCTAGGGCGTGCAAATTCGAGTCATGAGTTGAGTCGTTATAATTCGATTTTTTATCGAAATATTTTATATAACGATAATCTAACGGATGACATGGAATGATTAGTTATAAATATAGAATCAAAAGACCCATAAGAAAGGACTTTGTCCGGCATTTCAATAGTCTCATTTCTGATATTACCATTGTAGCAAAGCTATGGGGGCTTGAAGTTTTAATCAAGGTTTTAAATGAACCATTTACCATTAGGCGGCCCGTTCGCCTATTTAACAGCCTATACAAATAAAAGAAGGCGTGAGCAAAGTATTAAATCCTACTTTGCTCACGCCATTAAATACGGACAAATAGATTCAACTTTCTTAGATCTAACGTTGTTCATAAAGGTTTCGTTAAACAGTTAAACCGTTAAACGGCTATCTTTTAGATCAAAAATACAATTTGAGTCAAATTGCGTAAGTAAACAAATTAGCTTTGTACGCGTAGAAAGTCGTATTCCCAATTTATACAATTTTGATTTAATCAAAATAACCGTAATCGTGCCATATATTAGAGACTGAATGAATAGCAATTGAATTATTTTTAAACTCACCTTTGTTTTGCTCCATTCCACAATGATACTGTGTTGAAAATTCCGTCACTTGATGTAAAAACTACGTAGCCGTAGATTTGAAAAAAATCAATTACACATTTGTGTCACATTCGATATATTTAAAAGCAAACGTCCAGTTCAACTTAAATCGAAACGGCAAATAATAAATTGTTATTAATTCACAACCTTATTGAATTACTGTAATTAAATAATTCGACTAACTCATCCTAATGTGCGAACTAATGGAGTCTGTGCAGTGATCTGGCTTCTTCGATACACAAAACCAAAAACGACATGTGTGAGCCACAAAAAAACCTTGTTAGCTTCTTGTTTTAAACACACCCACTGGTATACCATTTAATTACAATCTCAGCTTTATTACCATGAATTTAGAATGTAAAATTCTGAATTCACTCTCTAAAATTATTGCGTTCAGCAAATACTGTAATTGGAACTCTACTGCGTGTGAAATTGAACTGGTTTTATATCCACAGCCTATAATGGGTGTTTCATCTCATTCTAGTCTAAAATTATTTCGAACGCAGCCGGGCGTGGCTTACCTTTGCCCGCCCGAGTTGAAATAGAAAAAAAAAATTGGGCGGGAAACGATTTCAGATCACGATAATTGACACGTCAACATGTATTATTTATAACTGTCATATAGGTAATTAACACAAACTCTTTATGTAATGGATTTTGAAAAGTTTATGTGCAAGAAAGAGAATCAATGCGGATCAGGAAATTGTTTTTTCTAGAACGTTAAAATAAAACGTTGGCAGTTGACAAAATTGCACTAATAAAATCATGTGTAACATTCCGGTTTTATACTATTCAGTTTGAATTTCGAAACAAACATTTTCATATATCTTAATAAATTTAATATTCATTTATTTCATAAGCCAATCGTAGCTTTATGATGCCTACTGTATATTAAACGCAATTGTAAGAAATACGCTTTTAATACGCCAACATATTGTCAAGTTTGATCATGCAAAGTCATTAACAACAGTTCAGATACATGCCAAGTGACAAATTAAATTTGCAATGATTACTTACAACATTCGTAATAAATTATCATGATAGAACATCTTAGAGCCTAGAGAATTTAATATCATCCAAACAATATTCGAGATTCTCTATATTCTTACGCAATTACCAGGTAGTGCGCGTGACTGCACACATGGTTATAATTTGTTTATTTGTTTTTGGGAAACATACAATTTTTCATTTAATTGTGATACTTGAAAAAACTGTAAACACAGCAAAAATAATCCTAATACACAATTGTATTTCTTATTTATTTTGTAATTTTCATAATAATTTACTCTTGACTGCAAACTTTCACATAAGTTGGGAACAAGTTTTTCTAATTTAATATTTAAAATCATTTCTAAGGTTAGTTTAATATACTCTTTTACTTGCGTTAACTGTGACAAAAAAATTGTACTTACATTATATTGGTCGCATTCAAAAGTTAGTTGGACTTAATGCCTAGTAAAGATTAGTATTTTACAATATTGTAGCCCAGTTTTAACTAATTGAAGTATGCAAGTGCTACAAGTTTACGAACGGTAGTTCCGATACAGGATGTCGCTGAGGATGAACCAATTCCTATTGGTTTTTATCTACACCCAACCCGTAAGCTCTAACTTGAGACCTGAGCGTGGTGACGTGGACAGCAGCGCGGTTTTACAGCGGGAAACCAATTATCAGGCTTCCAATAACCTGTAAGAGATTGTTGGCAACAGTAATAATACAACCCACTTAAATTGAAAATAGATAATATTAAAAAATGTTGGTTACGTTTCTTTTATGGAACTCGAACGATTAAAAGCTAATCACCAGCAAGGATATGTAAATATCAAATATTATTTCAAATTTGGAATAGTTAAAATTAAAAACGTAATTAGTAGGTACGTGTTTTATATTGCAATGGACTAATTATGTTGAAGAAATAATCGGTCATGCCTTTTACAGATAAATTGATTCCTATAAATATAAAGCACAACAGAATTAACAATTATAAGCGCATAGATAATTGGTAAAAGTTTTAATTCTAAAAGGGTATAATATAATGACAAAGCAAAACTTAAACAAAGTCATTTTATTTATAATTATGTGAGAAAAAAAATAGATATACAAAGTTATTGCAGACAAACTTGTATCGTTTGTCTCCAGCCAGTGAAGAGCGGTGCCAAGTACTGCGTCGCCGGGAATAGAACCGGGGTCTGTCGCTTTGAATTAGTGTTAAAGCTGAAAAACGCATGCAGCCGCCCGTACCACATGTCGAATATCGCACACACAATTTTAAAATGACAGTTTCGTATAAAAGTCCATTTTCTTATATTATAAATAACATATTTTACACAATGTCACGCAACTTTTTAAATATAATAGAAAAGAAACATGTATGTGACAGGCAGGCAGAATAATTTATGTAGGTATTCTAGTAAAAAATTCATATAGTTAAGCAAATAAAGACGTTGCAATGGTATCTATAATTTACAAAAGGATCTTTGGTTTTCAGGTGGTAAAATACGACAAAGGTTTGCTCCGGGCAGTTACAATACTACACCTTTTTCTACGGTGAAACAATTGTTAATGAAACATTTTTTGCTTAGGCCTGAATTATATGGTTACCGGTCAACATTATATACTAAAAGCGACCATCTCAGCCCTCAAAAGTAAAAACCCATCTGTGACGAACTTCTAATTATTTGTGATTAATTAACTGCACTTATACTTTCCGCACGTTGCCTGCTCTTCACATAAAAAAATGTTCAATGAATGTAAAAATAATAATATTCATAAAATTTTCTTTATTCCGTCTATGCTCATATCAAAATGATTTAAAAAAATCAAAACAACGTATCTGTGCAAAATTGAGTTCATTTTGTATTATTATTAGTGTATTCAATGGTATAATTCCAGAGCCAAAATTAAAAAGAATAAAGAATTCCTTTACGCGTTCTATATTCAAAGGCAAGCGCGCGAAAGTGTCATGGCGGCCATAATTGGGGATGACAGTTGTCGGCAGTGGCATCCGCTGGAGACAGGTCTTTTGCGCGCGCGCATAACGAGAACGTACTCGTGCTGTCTTGTTCCCAATAATAATAAACAGGGATGTCTATTAAAATAAACGTTATTTAATATACATGGAATGTACCTACAGTATACAACAAAGCATATAGGTACGTATCTTATGTGTTAGTATAGTACGCACAGCTCTAGTAATGTATAGTAAGAACTTAATGTAGGTTGTACACACGAAAATTTTACATGAGTAGTCACGTACTTAGATTTCTTCAAAAAGCAAATAATATTTGGACAATTTTAATTACTTATTAATTGTATGACACGGAGTGGCGCCGATTAGGGGAGGCCTATGTCCAGCAGTGGACAAGCAAAGGCTGATGGATGGATGGTATGACACAAACTGTAATTCCCTCAAATTCTTTGTTAAATTATTCGAATTAAATGCTCATAACTATGTAGTGGACTATATTAAACAAATGTTTTCCTTAGGGTTTTTGGAGTTCAAACAATATCTTTTTGTGTTGTCGAAAATCGTAAAAAAATCAAAACAATTTTGTGTCTTACATATAATAAATCATATTTTCTGTTTTTGGCGCTAGTCGGTGGTCTATATCGGCGCCTACATGTTCATTTCGCTGGGATGTAGGTCCAATAATGCGTGAACATAACCATTTGTCAAAACATCATCCGGTACGGTGGCCATCTTGATTATCTTTTGCGGACAGATGCGGATTTGCGAACAGAATCGTTGACGACGGGGAAGTTAGAAAATTTGGAAAGTCATTATTTCATAAACATCGCAACAAACGTTTACCCATTAACTTTAATGTAAAGTACATTTTATAGAGTAATGGTACAATATTTTTTGAACTTGTTTTATTTTTAATTTTTAAGAATATAAAGAATGAGTTTAAAAAAATTATAATTGTTATTAAATATTTTATTTATTCCAACATACTTTCAAAAATGTTTACCGGCATTGTTAATAAAATACTTTTATACAATTTTTTGAAAAATACCATTACTAATCTGTTTCATTGTTATATCGCGCAAGAATACGCACGGAACGGCCAGTGTTGTTCAGATATTGTCTATGATACGTATTAAATGCGTGGTGTTAGCAACGAGCGCATCACAATTACATCCACTCAATGCGACCATCAGTCACGTCGCGTCCACGCACCGGTTCGCTCCAACGATTCATTAAGAGTTTAAATTTAACGCCACCTTTAAAAAAATGCACATAAACCATTCAATTAAACGTTCACGCAAATAGAACTGAAATTCGTGAAATGACAGGCGCACGGATATTTGTACGTCAACGTTTTATACGTGCGATATTACTAGGTATTGTGACTAGTCAAAGTACAAAATATATCTTTACTAGTACGCTAAGTATTAGTACGCTCTTTGTTAACAACAATAAAGAATAAAACGAATACATATCTTACAAGACAAATACGTGTCTACCTATTATATTATTGTTTTTTCTTTACTGCAATCTTAGGATGGAGCAGGCAAGTCTTGAAACAAGCTATTCGTCCTTTCTTAAATGAGTTATAGGTTATTATAGTAAACTCATAGCTTTTACTATACAATTCTGATTTGTGAGACGAAGAATACCAGTATATTGCAATATTGTTCGAGGTCTTGTTTCTAACTTTATGTCAGGTGTCGTATTATACCACGTTTTGTTATTTTTTCAACAATTTTCTTGATCCACTGTTGAAGATCTGGTCCTCTCAAAAAGACTTAAGTCCAAATTATCTACCATACAAGCCGATTCTCACATCTTAGAAACGTCATTAAAAACTAAGGTGTTAAAATGTGCTAACTATGTTTCCCTGAACAGTATTAAAAAAAAATTACACGTGTAATTTGCAAATAAACAGAGAAAATACCTAACTCTAAAATACTGTAAAATTAATTTATAATAAACCTCCAATTAGAGTCGTAAAATTATAATTTGCACAAAATATTTATCACAACGTTCCACCTCATCGCCGCTAACTCCGGCGTTGACGTTATGGTCTTATTAATGGTTTGTGGCTAATTGATGGGTTTCGCCATAAACGGGTCGTGAGGTTCGCAACGCGTGCACATCCGGAAGTGCAGGCGCCAGTCTCGTGTGCTTTTTAAAAATTCAAAATCGTTTTCTTTCCTTTATTTGTCACATTAGCACATGTCGCAAAATATGTTTGAATTATTTTAATTGGGTATTTGTAAAGGACATTATAATAATAATAATAACCGGGGACAATTCCACACACGGCTATCCGATTCCAAATTAGGCAGTTCAATGCCTGTGTTATGGTAACCGGACAGCTGCTAAACATACATATTATATACAAACACTATAATACTTATAATATCGATATTATTATTACGACCAGACACAGAACAAACAAATGCGCTCATCACACAAATGTTTGTTCC
>DWDX01001410.1:0-18867 GCA_018245675.1 Agara michaeli | reverse complement strand
CCTATTCGTTACATACACACACACACACACACACACACAAATCTTTCCTCTTTATAATATTAGTATAGATATAGATATAGACTAGCGGCCCGCCCCGGCTTCGCACGGTAGTACACCACTCTGCTCTATTGTCAATAATTTATGCAGCGTACGCGATATAACGATTTTTTCACACGTTAGGTTATTTTATCGAAGTTTTCATACGGATCCCTATTTTTTTTGAAAATATGTTCATCAGGGATAACGTAGGACTCTAACGGTGAAATAATTTTTCAAATCGGTCCAGTAGTTTCAGAGCCTATTCAATGCAAGAAAACAATGAAATCTTAGTATGTAATATTTCATATTATTTATTTATCTTACACGTAATATTTGATTAATATGCCACTACGTTTACTCCTACCTTTTTACCATGCTTCGTGTGAAACTGATGTTTTTTTTATTATACGACTGATTAGCGTTGACCTTGATCTTGTAGAGCAGGCAAGCATAGATACTTCCTAAGATGGACAGCTCCTGCCTAGAAAAAGCCTATTCATAATTAGTGTAAACTCTTTGTTTGTATTGAAGAGTTCTAGGCCAAGTTCCAGTATTCCATCAGTCGATTCTCGCTACGCAGTAAATGTTAACAAATCACAATATTCCATCTTGAGTTAAAAAAAAAATGAAAGTGACGTAAAATTGCTAAATATGAAAGTGACAAGCAAACATTTAGGAATATGACACACCATCAAACCATATATGCACGCCGGCGCTGGCTAATGTGAGTCTAAAGTAATTACCACGTGGAGAAAGTGAAAGAGCCGATAATCATTCATCCCGAGCATGTAACAGCCGAGTAGCGATAAATTGAAGACCTAAGCGCTTGTATATTGCAAAAGATTTGCAAAGATAAGCCATAGCGCGCGATCCGCACTTGAATGGTTGTCTGCTAGTGGCTTATTAACGACCATTTCCATGCTTTGTTGGGCACGTTAAGCCGTTACTTCCGGTTGTTATCGTTGAGCCTCGTCGGAGTCACAAGGAGCACATGTCGCCCTCCGACCAGGTGGTCCAATGACCTGAGGAGAACAGCGGGAGGCCACTGGATTGAGAAGGCCTAGGATTGAGAGAGTGGCGCTGAGTACGGAAGCCTATGTCCAGCAGGTGACTTCTAAAGGGTGATGAATGGATGGTACTGTATGTGCAAAAGTACAGAACTCATCTGATCCCAAAATACAATTTCTGAAGACTTTCTTGTTTAATTACAAAGTTTAATAGAAACAAAAAGATAACCTTGTACGTATAAAAGATAAAATCCTATCGATCTGATGAAATATTTCTCCATAGTTCGCGAACCTGACATTTCTTCAAGCGGGCTGTCTGTCTAACATTTTAATATTTCGTAACATAATGCCAACTTATAAGGGTGATAGTTGTCTGTCATGAAACATCTCCCCTTTAGTATCTCCGCTTTAACCGCTAAATCGCCGTACGGGACTATAGGTCATGAAAGCAACCGCGATGTTTTGCTAATCACATAATGCTCTAATCATGTTTAGCTCGTGACTGCTGCGCTTCCTGTATAAAGTAAAGACATCAGAGGTAATAGACAGGACCCGGCTGGCTGGCTGGCTGACTGGCTGGCTGGCTGGCTGGCTGGCTGGCTGGCTAGCTGGCTAGCTGGCTGGCTGGCTGGCTGGCTGGCGGTGATGTTAGTGAAAAGTGATTCGGTGAATCTATTTTTAATCGCTTAAATTATTACATTAATATTATAAAAAAATAAAATCATCTTTCATTTACATTTCATGATAATATTTTTTGGTTACAGTGAAGGTTTTGTTTCCTATAGATTTCTTTAAATTCCTTTAAATGATTAATCATAAAAAATTGAAGTAGTAAAATAGATGGTCTAATAATAATATTATTGTGCAAAAGGACCATAATAAAGATACACAGTACAATGGCAATCAACAAATACAAACGAAATAGAAATTGAGTATTTTTTTAAACTTTATATGCGATGGTGTCTTTTGTGATGTCGTCCATTTCTGTATTGATTGATCAGTTGTTAAAAGTTAAATAGCGACCTGTCTACACGAGCATAGCTCTGTGGAAACTGAGCCATCAATCTTAAGGTGCGCGGGCGCACCTTGCGTGTTGTTGTGTGGTCCAAGTTTGACATTTCTATAAATTAATCCTAAGCTATATTTATTACGTAATATCATTTACTCCTCAATGCTATCTGACTATATATCTTATGACAGGAGAATATCAAGCAGTCGAACACTATAATGGTGGATTCAAACCGATTATTTCTCGTTTCAATCGAAACAAAGTTGTACATCTACATACACAAATATAATTTAGTGCATCAGTTCTAGAAAAAAATGTGTGGTATTGTCCTATATACCTTAGGGGCCCTTTTATATATAATATCAGTGACTCTGACGTGTGGTCTTCTTATTTTCTCGTCTCAATATCTTACAATAACTTGCACCACTCCCTATGGTGACTGGTCTCTTCATTGCCGTATGCATGCGATGTTCAGCTATTTTTCGCCAAACCTCAAACATTAGCGTCCACGGAAATAAGAAGACACGTTGACTATTACGTGAATGATCTGGTGATTTGGTTTCGTTATAATATCTACATAGTAAGGTAAGTACTAGAACGCGAACGGTTAGCGAGCGGCGAGTAATAAGACAGTCTGTGATTTAACTTACTAGAAATGACAAAAAACTGATGTTTAATGGTCATTAGAGTTGCAGTAATAATAATAATTGGGACAAATCCAGATCCCACACTGGGCACGAACCCAACATCGAACCTACGATCTCCGGCTTAGCAGTCAGGGTCGCTAACTACTGTACAGCGAGACCAGTTATATAGCAGTTGTTTAAAGGCTTTTAATATTCCTACCGAGATTAAATAGCAAAAAGAGCCTTAAGAAGCGTGCTAACGATTTTCTATTAAAGCTTATAAAGCGCTCGCTTAAATTTTTTTCTTTTCGCTTTCATAAGCGATGATATTATTAATCGTCCGTTGCTTACCACTTGCACTACGACAGGTCTGTTTATAGAGACGCAATTTTTTTCAGTCATACATTATATAGGATTATGTATGGTTGGACTTTGTGGTAGCCAATGACGAATGTCATAATACTATTGTGTTATTAGAACCATTATCTCCTTGAATTTGTGATTTCAAGCAATGATTTCTTTATTTGACACGTAGATGTAGACGGTTTCAGTCGAGTACCAATAACTCTTGTTACGCAACAGCCTTAAAAGCTTTATGTATCAAGATTAAATGACTTAAGTACATTAAATGGTTAAGTGCGAACTAAGTTGCTGCCGCTTTTGCGAAAATAATACGATTGTTGACACAATGTAATAATATTCATTTAGTAATAAACTTGCAATACTCAGAGCGCATTCAAGTGCAATATTTTCATTATTGGAAACGGTTAATTGCAGTAATGTTGGCTTACAAATGCCAGCTAATGATGGTGAAGCAAGTGGGATGTCAGCCATTTTGGATGCTAATTCCATGTAGCCGTAATATCGCACTAAGATTCTCTTTCTTCGCTGTCACAAGACATATGTCTGCCAGTTCGAACTGGAGCAGCGTGGTGCTTACGCCCAACAGTGGGAATTAGAAATCGTTGCAGCTACAAAAAAAAGGTCGGAATTGTTACTAAATAATAATATAATTAGTAATAAAGTATTTTATTGCCTATAAAATATATACAAAAATGAGTAAGTTTATCGCTAAACAATATTCTAACAATGGCTTATACGTCACAGACGTTAAGTACTAATTAACAATATGACGGAGTATCAATAGCTTTAAGGTATTAGTCGTGAATATGCCGGTCCACTCATTAGGAAGCTGAGTAACAATCAACCACTTTCACCGGCCGGCGGATTATGAAAGTGCTGTTTGATCCGATGTTTTGGTATTCTGGACCGGCGTGACACATCGCTAACCGGTACAGACGGGTAGAAAAGCGGCTGAAATGTATTATTATACCATCATGCCGGGTCCCGAACGGGGAACGAAAGCATCGAGTGCCAACAAATTATGTTCAAATATTCCACGTCATTATACACCTTATAATCGTATGTAAAAACATTTTGTACGCGACTGTTCATAACTCTGGTAGACGTAAAGTTTGTAAGTGCAATCGTGATTTAGAAGTGCTCTAAAGCTTGTTGCAGGCGACTGTCCATCAATTCTACGCTCGCCAGAGAAGTGACCGTTGTATAATGCATGTCGCATACAGTGGCTCAGTATTGTCTCATGATAGTGAATTAGTCATTGAGATATTTGGTTGGATGCGATTTTTTTATTATACTTTTGTACATAAATGCGGGGATTTGGAACGTTCTCCAAGCACGACGCTTTAATGCGGGAGATAAATTTATTTTGATTTCATAAAAGTTGTGTTCGCCTTGGAAATTCGACCAATTTGACGACAGATTATATTATGAATTTGCAAGTTCGGAGCATTTCAAAATCTTTTGACCACGCGGGCGGGGCGGCTAGTCAGGTATAAATAAGGTTCCTACGTTGCGTCTGTCGGTCTGACATCTAAACAAAATGTGTCATGTTATTAGATATATTATTACTGGTTACACACATAAAGTAGATATATTTTTTACACCCATACATAGATCAAACAAATGTGCACATCACACAAATGGGTGGGAATTGAAGCCACGACCTTTGGTATAACGTTCAAGGTCTTTAACCACTAGACCAATAGGCTAGCTTAAGAGGACACATTGAGGATTGTCATCGGAACATTCTAAAACAATTCTGAAGTGAGAAGGAAGATATAAAACGACTATATCAATGCATCGTATGACCGCGCATGCGCTGCATTAAACAGTATCTGGCTTACCTAAGCAAATATATAGGATGACGGGTGCGCCTGCGGTTTCCTTATTGCGTGAGTTTGCGCAATGCCGACCGTGAGACTGCTCACCATAACGTGTCCAGCTGAGGTCGGCGCGCACTAACGTCCATTCGTGGTCCACTCACGCGAAACACTTGTCCTGCTGTTGTTCTGTTACATATCGGTGAAGTCGCAGAGGTATCTGACAAAAAACAACGCAGAGCCTTTTCTAGTGAGAAATTAATTATATGCTTCCTAAATGCATGTTTCAATACTTTTGGTAACACGTAAAAATAGAAGTTATAAAATAAAAGTTAATTACATTATTATTCTAGTGCATTATTGTGTTTAATGATAATAATGATTGAGTATTCAATGGTATGGTAACCGCGCAGCTGATACACAAACATATATACATTCCATATGTTACATATATAAATATTACACTTGGTTATAAATGAACATCACACAAATATTTGTCCGGGACGGGAATCGATCCCACGATTCGACTAAACGGTCAAGTTTCTAACCACTAGACCATAAACAATGAATATTGTTTGTATATGGAACAGTGAAAAAATATCACAATTGAATCGATCTATAAATGTCACAAGGAATTACTACTACGCATCCACAGGTCTTTCGAAAACGCGAGAAGCGTATTACATACTCGCACGTGAGACAGTTTATCGTACCGACCATCACAGCTACCGCGATGATTACTAAACACGTGATAAATAGGTTTATGGTTGTATTATGAGACTAGGTAATACCAAACGTAACGTTTTCTACGTGCTGTAAGTAGTTTGTTTCGACCCTTTTGATTGTCTACTGCTGGACCGGGTCTCCTCTCATAGTGAGAGGGGTTTAGGCCATAGTCTACCACGCTAGCCAAGTGCGGATCGGTAGACTTCACACACCTCAGAAAATATTATATACTTTGTAACACATCTAAGGTGTGCGTGCAGGTTTTTCGTGACGATGTTTTCCTTCACCGTTATAGCGAGTGATAGTTAAATTTAAGTTATAAAATGCTCGTAACAAGTCAAAGGTATGTGCTAGGATCGAACCCAGACCCCTGAAGTGGGAGTTTGAATTTCAAACCGCTAGGCTATCACTGCTCTTAGTAAGTAGTAATTCATGATAGTCCTAAGTGTTTTTTAGGAAAGTTAAAAGCTTAGATTTTAAGAGCATGACCATGAAAGGCAATTACGTTATTCTCAATGAGTCGTCCACGTTTAAAACATAGCACCTTTATGCAACCTGCCACCATGAAGCCTACTTGGGTGGTCAGTAGTCAGTGACGCAATACTTCGCTCCTCACCTATCCTAATGCTTTCAAACCGTTATTGACAACACACAAATTACTTCAAAGGTACAATACACGTACTTATGCTATTGTAACTGTTACATAAAGGGGATTAATTATGTAATCGTTGATATCTAAGCGATCAGACTACACACAGTCACGCCTATTACCCAGAAGTAAGCAGAGATTAAGGATCTGTACCGGCTACGGTCATTACAAAACTCCGATTATTTCAACATTTATTCTCAACATAACATACATACGATATGATATTTATGTAGGTATAATAGCTAAATATTTTTGTTACATACAGACACAGAACAAACAAACGTGCCGATTACACACATATTTGTCCTGGGTGGGATTCGAATCCATAACCTCCGGTTTTGCAGCAGGGTTTCTATCCACTCGGCTGCGAGGCCAGCCAAACTGCGTTTCATTTACCATCAGGTGCGATCGTTGTCAAACCTGTTTTTCTAAATAACAAAAATACTGGCCTTTCTTAAACCTTTTCAGTCCACGCTTTGGTGTTTGAATTAATATCGAATCGAAGGACTAAATCAAACGGTTACATAATTTTAATGTAATATCAGTGGGTGGTCTATATAATATCTTATTACTCTTTGGGCACTTGAGAAAGCTTAAGGCGTGTTATGGACCTCGTGGCGCGTGTATCGATAATTCTGCTCCATTGATAGCTTGATTGCTCCAAAGTTCCGGGTTCGAACAGTTCAGTGCGCATTATGTTACGTAAGAACCCTTTGAGTGTCCATATTGTAAGATTTGGGTCAGATTTGTGTTCAAAAGCGGAGTTTCGATGTGACCACCTTGCGCTAATGCTCAATAGTTAATGCAGTCTGAACATCCCTTTACAAAAATGAAAAAGACAGAAGCTCTACTATTTTTAATTGGTATCAGTAAAATCAGTCCAATCCATCGGATGGTGGATGTTGAATTTCTAATAGGAAATACGCATACGAAACTCTGGCAGTCTCCACTCATGCAGTTTTAACCTTAGGAGGTTAGGTTAGGTTTAAGAGGAGGAGTCAGTTATAGAAACTGACTCCTCCACCTAAAATTCTAATGATAGGAATATACATATAGACTAAGCCAGACAAAAGTAATAATCATTAAGATCGAGACGTTACGAGTGATCGCGTTTGGTGAAATGAGGACAATAACAAAAAAAACCTAGCCAAAAACGAAGGTGGATAAAATTATAATCAGACTATAAAAAGGCGCGGACGAAAAGTGTATGAACCAAAGTAACTTATTATTTAAAAAAAAAAACCTCTGATTATTTAGGCTGCGCATAAATATGAAACTTCGGTACTGTCCACTGATGCGATATATAATCATCTTAATATCATCCTTTCGAATTATAAAATCATTTTTTCACGAGTATAATTATCGAGCAACCTTCGGCAACTTCGGTGACCGGCGCAGAAACCAATTAACGTCCATATAAGGTGGCAGCATGAAAAGTGTGAGAGAGATCATTCATTGACGCTGTATCAGGCAGAAACGGCAATTTCATACGCTACGTAAGCTTCAGAACCGACTACATTCGAAACGAAAGACATGCATCGAACTTCTTCACTAACGGTCATTCATATTATAGCTGACCGCTCGGAGCTGTTTACGTTGATAGATCGCTTACAATTTGCCTCCGCGTCTGAACTGTGACTGAGTCATGTGTTTGCCGGCTTTCAAAACAACTCACGTTTTGCATCACTTGTAACTGGACAGCCGGACGGATGGTGTGTAATCCACTTAGCCAGTTCACAACATCTAATGTTGTAATGGCCGACAAAGTGCCCGTTAATAGTTTATTACTAGCTGATGTAACTCAATCATCTTTGTATACTGATTCGCTAATTAATCCGTTCTCTCGAGACACTCGATTTGAGTTTCAATTAACAAAAAGCGATATTGTTGCATTTTATTAAAAGTTAATGAATTATGAATTGCGTATACCAGTTCGTACTAGATTTTTAAGGACCTTATAGCGTAAGGCTTCCAATGCGATGGGGCAGATTTGATTTTCCCTAGTCTCCTTTTAACTCCTCCTACTTTTTCGAAAGTTTACTGTGACAAAATATTCAGAGTGTATTTGCCGTTCCAACGAAATACAATCAAATCAAATGTACTACACATTATGCAGTCCGTTCAGAAACATTGCCATCAGATCACCGTGCAGGATTTTATTGCGGAAATTAACAGCCGTGTCATTTGCCAAAAGGTGTGATTGGTTAAATATTAAGACATAAGGCTATCTATTCTCGCGAGCAAATCATCGTAACTGATTAGCGACAAATTTAGTCCGTCGGAGAACGCTTGAATATGTATTTATTGACTTGCTCAACTTAAATATCGCGGATTGCTTTATTATCTACTCAAGTCTTCAAATTTGTTTCTCAAATATTGTGAGGTATACATTTATGTTATGGTTGTCCAATAGGATAATGTTCATAGCAATTTTTTGCAGTCGCTTTTTAGTACCTCAGTTTCATTATCACGGATACTTCAATAGTCATTGTTTCCGTATATGTTACGTTACAATTCGCACTTTACCTGACGGCGCTAACTGTATCCCTTTCGCAACGGACCCTGTTCCGTTACGTGGGCGGTAACTTTCTATGCGTCATCTTAAAACAAGGTACTGCAATTTGGCACGAGGTATTTCACCATTTGTGTTAGCGAAATAAAAGCGTCCATTCTTATAAATCTCTTAATAACTCCGAAGGACTGTTATGCAACAGTAGAATGTAGCGAATTGACGTCAGATTCTCTTAACTGAGTTAATTTCACATTGATCAGTCAAATTTCTATTTCCTCTTCAATCTGGTTTCTACTCTACTATTACAATATATTCATATCGCAAATACTTTGTAGCCCTTAACGATCTATCGGCATTGTGTCTGTGATGAGACAAGCTGGAGCTTTCCTGGTAGCGAAAAACTCCATAGCACGTGTATACGAAGCTTAGGACACATATTCGGCTGATTTTTAATAATAATCTTAAATTTCGAAGTATGGAAGCGCTGATAAAACTGGCGCTAATACTAAATGCAACCGCGCGCGGTTTCTTCTCTCAAGATAACTTTATTGTCAACCCTAGGGAGGGTATTTTGTGAACAAAACATTCTCATATTGATTAGTAAAATATGTAGTTTTAAACATAGATGAAATCTGTATCAATAAGAACAATCGCACAACTATGGATGCAGTAACCGTTGGTGAAATACTAGATCGCTTCGTCAGATAAAGATCATGATTGAACAATAAAATAATTGTGATTCAGCAACAATAGCTCACTGGTTTGTGTACTAAAGATTTCGCAACATTTTATTTTAAATTAGCGTAACTAAACAGTGTGTAACGTTGAGTGCCATTAGATTATTATTCTTATTGTATATGTTAACGAGATCAGCAGTATTCATATAAGAAATTCAATTTTTTTACAAAGCTACACAATATAACACCCGGTCACAGAACAATCACTCAAGCTCATAAAACAAACGAAAACACCAGACGGGAATCGAACCAGCTACCTCCGTATCAGCAGTGACAGGTACTAATCATTCGACGAACATCCCAATCATTGTGTGTATGGCACACATTGTTACAATCCCATTAGCCTTGTGCGAAATGATGTTGAAACAATACAATTTCCTTAGCAGCGCACGAAGCAAGTTCAGAATGTCGGTCGGCGGTGACGTAATGTAAAAGTGAATGCGCACTGACCACATGCAATAGCGCACGCCGGTCAAGATGGAAGCACGAGAAATACCTACTGTTTAACAACTTGCGCCCTATGCTTTCGCTACCGATGTACATGGGATTTTTTATTCCCATTATCGGATTTGCCATTAATCGGTCAATACATACTGGAGCAGCGTGGTGGAGTATGCTGTCACGGTTACAGATGACAACGCCCAACTGTGGGACATAAAACGAATTGCAGTCATTTTCATTCCAATTTTGCAGCTATTTACGACCATATCTTGTATGCAATTTTTTTGTGATTCTAAAAACAACATTTACTGTTGTTTATGTTATTGTTATTAACGACCATTGCTTACGTAAACGCAACGTAATATTGAATTTAATGCGGGACAAAGTCGTATTTTTCGAATGTTACTGTCGATCGTTCTGTCGCCGTATGGTATTTCAATACGCGAAAGAATTTGATGACCATGCTCGGACGGAAGATTTACAACCATGTCCTAAGTTAACAGGTTTGAGTATGTACACTATTTCATACTACATGTAACGCTACTGGCTTCGTGGTCGAGAGGCTAGAGACTGCAGAACCAGAGGTAATAGGTTCTATTCCCATCTACGACAGACATTTGTGTGATGGGCACATTCATTTGTTCTACGTCTGGATGTAATAAAAATATCTATATAAGTACTATGCATATCACACAGGCAACTAATTGCCTAATTTGTCCTAATTATTGTTATATCTCAAACATCGTTAAACCCTGTCGGTATATTTAACAGAAATATGAGAACAGTACCTAGCAATATTACGAACAGACTAGTAACATTTAAAAAAAATGAACAAAGTAACCTAAACAAGGATGAGTGGAGAAAATGGGAAAAAAACCAAAACAAACCAAATATACGAGTAGTTACAAATTGCGAAAAATATTTTAAATTAAAAAAGGCACGGACGGCCTTAAATATAAGTACTTATATAAAAAAAGACTAGTAACTTAAACAGTAAACATTAGGTGCCTATTTGCTTTTGTTGATTCTCTGAGGTTACGCAAATATCTGCGTATCTCATTGCTCCGTGTTTTAACCCATTATCGTCTCCAGGAAGTGTAACGCGGAAACGGGAAGTGTGGTACTGTATGTACACTGTCGTAAACCAGATGCACTTCATTGGAACGCAAATACAATAAAACAAGTAACTTTATAGAGGCACCAATATTCCACTGATCCAGTGGAGCAGAGGTAAGTGATCGCGTTTGCGAATTCGTCTCCCGTCCAGGACGAACGATTGTGTGTGCAGCATATTGGTTTGTTCTGTGTCTGGTCGTAATAAATATATCTATATAAGTATTATGTCGTATGTACGGTGTACGATACAAAAAAATGATTTTTTGAAGTGCTTCGAAGATTGGAAAAAACGTTGGCACAAGTGTATATAATATATCCCGGGGGGATTACTTTGAAGGGGACAAAATAGATATTCACGAATAAATAAATAATTTTTGAAAATACACAAAATTCGCGATACTTTTCGAACACACCGTATTCATCACACAAATGTTTGTTCCGGGTGAGAATCGAACACACGACCTCCGGTTTTGCAGTCAGGGTCTCTAACCATACGACCACGAGGCCAGTCATCTGTCTACCCTTTAGGAAATAGCCGTGATGGTATAACTATGCCTATATAAACACATGTACACATTTTATACTTATATTACAATAAAGTCGCGTGACTTGTGTGGAAAAATAGACGGATAGGTCGAGACGGAACAAGTTGGGGACGTTACGTTACATAATACGAAATCCAAAGTAGCGAATCCGTCGGAGGCTTCCGCGGTTGATTCATGCGAACCATCGCCACCGAAGACTTACGAAGCTTCGCCAATACATCAATGGTAACCGTGCGATTTCTTCAGGTTCACTCCAATAACCAGCATACTGATCTACTCCATATACGGATGTTAAAAGATTACTTATAATAATACTTATAATAGTTAATACTTATCATACTTAAACGTAACTGGTGAAATATGGGGGTGTACTGCACTCCTCTGCCTACCCCTTAGGGGATTACAGGCGTGATGTTGTTACTTATAATAATGATAAATATCTCCCCTATTACGTGTGTAAAAATAGGTAAGTTACAAAAAAAAATTATGTTAAGTTATTGTATATAACAATGAAAGACTAAAGATTATTTAAAAGGGATGATTAAGAACTTTTGGAATTATGAAAAAATAAATAATTTAAAATCACACCGATCGATCGGTGGCTCTGTTTTGACATGAGAGACGGACAAACAAATAAATTCCCATTTATAATATAACTATGGATTTTAGTCGCCTAAAAATAGTTTTTATTTTCTGTAGCCGGGTACCTACACCAAAAACTGCTTATCATTTAAAATTCATTAAATAACCAACGCAAACATTACTACTTTTGTTACAATTTACAGCGTATAATGTGTGTAGGTTGAATATTAAATATTTTCAAACAACCACCTACATTTTCCATTGCGTGTGTGAAAACTGTTAAGTGTTTATCTACAAATGCATAAGTCTTAACGTTTTCATTAAGGAACTTTATATGTTTGTTAACGTGTATATTAGGATTTATTTTGTTTCAATATTATTTCCATTATTTTCTTTTGCTGCAACTTACGTCATATTGTAATATCCAAACATTTGACAGATATTTGAAGACTTTACACAGATTTCGCCAAAAATAATAAGAAATATTTGAAGAATTCACACAAAGAACAAATATCAACGCAAACAACACAGAGATGGCGCCACCATATCAATATGCGATCTGTGTTGTTCACCGCCACGAAGTTGTGAATCGTAAGTCTTTACCACGGATCATGGTCAGTACTAGGATGGTTGACCGCTATTGGTATAATTTTGAAATCTTTTGAATATTTCACAAGGAACGTAAACTTTCCGTCTTTATTATTTAACACCGTTTACAAAAAATTCAAATTCAAAATGTTTTAATCATAACAAGGTGTATACATACACTAAATAAAGGTCATGTTTCAGTCATCGTTCTTCGGCAGCATTATTGTATCCAGCAAAATTTTGGTCCAGTAACTCAGTAGTAATAAAAACAATTATTCGGGATTAACTCTATAAATTACAGTAATACTGCCATAAATAAACTTACAACGAAGAACGTAAATATTTATACCTAAAGTGGATTTCACAAATTTGTTACCTCGAAATCTCTGTGAAATCCGAATCTCGGAACCTATCTAAACACTTTTTTCGATTTGGAATTGATATTGAAGGATTAGTTTCATTTGTTCAATACGAACTTGTCAGTTCAAATTGTCAGTTATTTATTTGTGTTCTTCCGTTGGCTTACAAAGTCAAGCAACTCGTATTTCTTATGCTATTTGACTTTGAACTTGTTTATGTCATTCGCAATGTCGACAGAATTGTACAGACACAGCGTATTTTCATATAGTGTTTGGCGATGCGATTCTTTCATTAGTGGATTTTTTGTTAGGTCATTTTTTCACTGTTATTATTGCGGATCACGTTGGAACGTCTTGTGGTTTTAAATATACATTGAGAATTAATATTACCCTGATTAATTCTTCGTTTATATCCTCCTACCAATAGTTGTTTGGAAGAAGTTGCTACTGCTTTAAATATGTGTTATCCAAATCGTATTGTTTGTTTATGGTGCTATAATTATTTTATTTTAATAAATATAATTTAAAAAAGGAATCCTACTTCCTAAATGTTAACAAATTTAATTCTTATACTGTTCTTCTGTAAGTGCTCCAACCATTCAATATATGTAGTTGTTGAATCTTATTATAGTATATTATTGCATAAAGCGTGTATTAAGAATTTCATAGATAGTTTTCGCAACTTCAGAAACGAATATGAAAAATTCCGTCGTGTTTTAATTTCCCATCTTTTGTGAGATGCAAGTCCTCTCGCTTAATGAACGTTGTCTGTTTCACGGAACTCTCCAAATATTCCTTTTCTTTTCTCAATTATTTCAATTCCAACGTTGTTGTTTTAAGCTTTGATCTCTCGAATGAGGTTATGGATGAAGTTTTTGTTTACAACATTTTTCTAAATGGGATTATTTGGATAAGGACGAGGTAAAGTTGGTGGCGTCTTAACTGGTAAGGTGATGGTATTTTTAAATTATTAGGGTCTTATTAAAATAAACGGTCATATATTATAATAGTCGAATATAGGTACTGATCGGAATAAAGGCTTTACTAACTTACTATTATTATTACCTTACTTACTTACTTATTAACTTACTATTATTTACTAACTAACTTAACTTACTTTTATTATTTTCGTATTGATTCACTGTAGGCTTCGAGAATGTCAAAAGAAGTTTAATATTTTTCATATTATATATATCTTTATATAGGTATACATACATAGGTATACTTTGTAGGTACAAAGATAGGTACTTCCGCCAATTTGCACTGGCGCAGCGTGGTAGAGTATGCTCTAAAACTCTCATAGTCGCATTCTGCCTACATGTATAAAGTGACTGAACATTTTATTGTGACGACCAAAATTATATCATTAAGAAAATGTGCCGAAAAACACATGATAAAGGTTATATCTAAAAATACCACTGCCCCTAGGCAGACAAGGTGAAAAGATTTTTCAGTACAGATACGAATTCTCGTTTCAATAATAGCCAAGGGATATAAAAATAACGGCTATTAATGGAACGTATCCAAAAACCAATGGATCTTTGGCGCGCACCATTTAGAGGGATAATGTAACAAAAAGCTTTTAGGGCAGGGCGTGATCACCTGTCGCGCGAATCAAAGCTTCATTATCGCGGTAACATTGGTTATATTACGTGGCATTTAGAGGGGCACTTAGGCTGCTTATTTGTTCAACAGAAGATCCCCCAGACAATGGGGTTTAGGTTTCATCATAATGCAGAGATTATATATTATACCTTCAGGAATCACAAAAAACGAGACCGAAAAATAGGGGTAGAAAATTTCTGAAAACTCATCGATTAGGGCTGTTATGCATTAAGTAATGTCCTTATATAGTTTTAGAAACTCGATTTCTACGTGAACAAAACCACAGGTACAAGCTAATAAACAATAAATTGCGCGAGAACTATTTCGGTTTCTACGCAAACAACGTCGCGAAACATGATTAGTTTAATATATATGAAGTGTATATTAATCAAAACCGCCAGCCCTATAGCCATAAACACCAAATCCGTTATCAACTCGCCGAAACAACATTGGTACTCTATTCAAATCAGATAATGCGGTTTGTTGACAAACGAAAATGACCACCGGCAGAAGCAAGGCTAGGGTTGCCAACTAACCCGGATATCGCTCATAGTAGCATTCCGGATAAAAATATGAACCTCGACATTGTTGTTACATCAAATAACCTTTGTTGTAATCTCACAAAATAATATAATCAAGTTCATAATGAGTGGACTGGAAAATAACCCTTCTGCAATCATAGTCACACAAAACAGGTTAGAGGTGCGTGCGCGGATATTCGAACCCGAATCGCCCGGAGAAGACTGTCTTTCAAACCACTTGACTATCACTGCACCGCTAAATATTTGTTTGACAAGCGTGCTGCATTGCCTGCGATTGTTTTCCATCAGCGGAATTAAAAAGTCATATAATCCGTGTTGTAGTTGGCAACCCTAGCATGCCCTATAAATTTACCGGCTTATCAAGCTGACAATCATAGCCGTATACCATCGAAGTACGTGGACCGTGATAAGACTAATGGTAGACACTTTACCAAAAAAATTCACATTAACTGATTGCTGCATTTTTATATGAACGTTTTCCAACCAGAACAAACACCTCTTCCTACCTCTTATTTGTTCTACCTCTAAAAGTAACAAAAATACCTATCTACCTAAGTATAGTAATGTATTGCTTAATCAATTCGCCGTAGACCATTCGACAAACGAAATCACTCAGTTGCACAGTTCCTCTGAGAACTGACTCAAACAATTTTGCGTTAACGGTTTTTTTTACTATTATGTCTTCTATTTTATATCTTTTGTTTTTCTTTTCAATCCTTTAAATACTCTGTTCGCTATTTCCTATACTGTATTAATCCAGTTTAAATGTTTGCTATTTGTATACAAATTGTCATACTGCAGTGCACATACGGTGTCTGCAAGAAATCGTGACTTGAGTCATTTCTGTTTTTACGCTTTTATTGGCATTGTACTGCATTAGTCTTTGATATATCAATCAAAGGTAAAATGATAGCTTCCCCGCTAATTGCAATGTTAACTCAAGTGTCAATATCCACTGAGACATACAAGTCAATAGCTCATTTACGAACGACTTATTGTTATTATTAGTCATATGTATCTCTATTTTAATTATTTTCTACATATATTAACCGGGCTTGACCGGGCAATGAGAAATTCTAATATACATAAATGGTGTGTATAATTCAAACGAAAGTACAAATTATCTGACCAGATCCCATATCAAAGGGGTATCGCAATTAACGCGAAAGGAAATTAAAACGGGGTAATTACTGGCCTCATTTTTTTCAAATTATTTTTCATGTTATGAGAGTAATGAACGAGCTGGCAGCAGTCACGAGTGGACGCTGCCGCCCATGGACATCTGCGACGGACCTCTAATAGGACTGAAGGCATGGGACTGTTAGTATGAATTCAGTTATTAGGTGTTAATAAAAATTAGTTGGTCAGTATTCGTTAGTAACATTACTGCAGGAATGGGACTGTTAGTAATATTAGTCCAGTTAGTGTTTGTTAGTGTAAGTACAGTCAGTTTTCGTTAGTATCTGCCATAACAGAGGTCCGTCACAGATGCGTCACTACTCTTGAGGATTGAGATGGTCGCCTCTGATATACACGTGGACCGGTATCCACACCCTTCACATCGAAACACAAATTGTAAAAACAATTGCTTCACGGCAGAAATAGGCTTGGCCGTGGTACTTCGCCGTCCGAACCGTATACAGGTTCTACCACCTCGTGCTCGAGGGGTTAGAGAACCTTACTGCCAAACTGAAGTTCGTGGGTTCGATTCCTACCCAGGACAAACATTTGTGTGACGAGAGAGCACATTTGTTTGTCTGTTTGCTGTCTGATTCCAAATTAGGTAATTCGATTCCAGTGCTATGGTAACCGGACAGCTGAAAAAATATCTGAGGTCATTACAATCCAACTTTTGTCCTGGATGAGAATCGAACCGACGACCTTCGGTTCAGCAGTCTGGATCTCTAACCGCTGGGCCACGAGTCCAGTCACAAAATTTTAGTTGGATTGCGTTGTAATTACCTTGGAACAGTTTTTACACAGAATGCTATATTCCACAAATCGCTCATAGCCTCGACCTGGTTTTAATCTGCAATCAGTCTGTAATTGAAGCCAGTCGGGCGCAGTCCGCTCGTGGGCGGACGACGAGGCGCTGCAAATTTTCAGGACCGTTTTCATGCTTCACGCGCACGGTAACTATGTCAACAGGTCACCGAATTAATAAGAATGTTTAAATATTCACCGGCGTTAACATGCGGTTTTGAGTCTCTCTCTCAGGTCGCTAGTCTACTGGCCCTTCAATTATTTAGTCATTTAATATAATGTAAATGTGTACACACTGTTTGTCGGTTAGTTTATTAAATATCATCTTATTCTGCAACTAATTGAATAAAGATCAGATTTAATATAAATATACATATATATGCCATTGACCAAAATAATTAAATTACCTTGTAAAGTATGTACTTAAGTCACTGCTATATTCTTTTATAGTAAATCCAACACTCAGAATAAGAGCTTAAAATGATTAAGCCTATAAGAATTTGCAACTTAATATATTCAATATTATATTCTTTATTGGAAGAAAGGACGAATAAGCTCAAAAAAAGATACAATTATTTTAAAAGACAGTTAAATTTTTAGTATTAGCGTTGTAGTTCGTTGTAGAGTTTTCGTGAGCTTTTTCAAGTATAAGCGCACACAGCAGTATATGATAAGGTTTAAGCCAGTCCACAAATAACATTTTAAAATGGAACTGAAATGTCGTAGTTATATAAATCCGGGTTCGCTAAGAAAAATCTCGTGAAAAGCAAGACGTAAATGGACCGCTAAGATTAAAACGCTGTAGGCTGTGAAATATGGCCATCAACATTAAAGACTCTCTGAGAGATTAAGTAATTTCGCCGTAAGTATGCACTTATGATGTTTCTGTTGTGCAGTCGTTATCAAAGGGATGTTTTATTGCAAACGCGTTATTACTTGAAAAGTGGGTTAATACACACTGTAACTAAGTCACTATCTCTAACGTTGGCTATATGTTTATGATTTTTTCAATTAATCAAATTTTTATTGTTAGTATCTGTTATTTAAAAGTGTACGGTTTGCTACATTTCTGTCAGGCGACTGTCGGGATATGCAGTTTACAAGCGCACATACGTTATACCGTCACGCCAGGTCCCTGACAGGATCGGGGAAAGGACCGAGCACCAAATATCTCTATCCTTACAAACTGCGATTGGCTCATATAAATTTTATTAATGAATAATTGATAAATCATATTATTGTTTACATAGATATTCCAAGTTTGCATAAAATTTACAAGACATTGTTTTAATAGAGCGCTCTATTGCATTATTCATTTCCTTACTCTCGAGGGTCTGTTTCCAATGGGTAACTTCGAGTCTAAAACGTTATTTATCTTAGGTGAACTTAGTGATCGCTCGAAAACTCGCCTGAAGGTAATTATTGTTCACATTATGGTAATTTATTCACGGGTATCGCCCCAAGTAACATAGGAATGGAGGGTTTGTTGTTGTTCAGTACAGATGCTGGGCTTACAGTGTGTAGATTTATCATAAATTCATTTAAAATAATAAGTCTTGGGACGCCCTCACGCACGGCTCTCTGATCTCAAACTGGACAGAGCCTGCATTATGTTGAT